>VYZW01061043.1:190376-257155 GCA_013401315.1 Balaeniceps rex
AGAGTAGTTATGCAAAGACAGAGCATTTACTCTAAGTGGGATCATGATATAGTTTCTGGGTTTCTGTGGGAGGTCAGGCATGTATCTCAATATCTTGCTGTGTGTCAGAGACACATCACGATTTTCCCTGGAAAAGAACTTCTGCCTTTCTTTTCCATTTGGCTCATGCAGCTGAAATGAGGGTTTGGTGCTGTTGCATGATGTGAGCTTTTCAAAGGAAAGCTCACTTTAATGGGTAGGTGCATCCTTCCGTGAAGGATCTCTGAAAGTGAACTTGTTCTGATGAGGCAGAAGGTATACACCGAGGAGATCCTGACTGCCAGGAGAGGACAGTAAGGCAGGAAGAGAGGCAGAAGTGTCTTTTGTTGTCTAGTGGACCAAGAGGACTTGGGCATGCCGCAAGATCCTGGGCTGCAGGATAGACACTGAACATCTCCAGGGAACCTTTGTCAGAGGTCGTTCATATATACGGGCAGAAAGAGGTACAAAATTTAGTCTTTTTTAAATACTTCTGACCTCTTGTAAAAAAAAAAAAAGGCAACAAGATCAAATGGGCTGAAATGAGTGTGAAACCCACTCATTTAGATTTGTTTTCTCACATTTTTCTTTATAAAGACTATGAATTTCTTCATATACTGTCTTAAAATAAGTCATAGTAATCTTGTTTTCCCAAAGTCAGTCAATCAGTCGGTGGTTGGCAGTCAACATCCATGGAAAACCCTACAATAATAACACTTAGCCTATAAATAACAAACTGGTTCATATGCCTGATAGAAGGAAATAAATTTTGAGGGTGATTTCAGTATCAAGTGATTGAGAGGTTTATTGTATAAACCAGAAGTGAAACACATTATTAAAAGTTATGAAAAAATACAGTGTCTTAATAACTATAGAATGCCAGTCAAAACATGGTATTTTGCCATGCTACTTAACTTCAGCAGCCTTTTCCCCATGAAATATATTTTCCCTATGAGTTTTTAAGTAAATGTTTTCTTGGGAAATTATGAAGTGTATACTGCTTAGGAAAATCTAGTCTTGAATAAAATGCATTTGGCCACACCATTAGCATGTTAGAAAAGGCTCAGTATTAGTCCCTACTGACATTAAAATATACAAATGTATTGTTTTTTGCCAAATTACCAGTTTTCACAGTTTTGATACTGAAACAGAGAAATATTATTTAATTTTACTTTGATCCAATACAACATTCGCATCTATTAAATTTAAAGTCTGTGCTTCATACAAGCCACGAGAAACATTCACACAGGACGAGCTGCTCCGGGACACAGTATAAAGTAGATTGCAGGAGGGTACTCTACAGTTAGAGGTAGAGAAATGTGGTTGCAATCATCCCCAAACTTGTGAGTGCAAAATACTTCCAGCTGAGAAGAAAATATAATGGTCAGGCCCAGCCAATATATTAGAAGGTTGAATTCAGTTCTGTTCTTTGCTGGTGTGACCAAAGTCTGTGTTTCCTACTATCTGTGTACAGATGCGGAGACGTAGAGCATCATGCAGAGCAGTTGTAGGTGAACTGTTGTCTCTCTCCTGTTGAGCCTCCGCTATTGCGTTTGACCAATAAATGTTACCTGCAACAGGTTAATGTTTCAGCTCTTAGATTTTTAAATCATTTGCCTTATTGGTCTTTGGTGCCATTAGCATTGACCGTTTGATATAAATGCTCCAACAGGTCACTGGGACTCTTTACTGAAGCATAGAAGAGTTTATTACAAAAAACACTGAATCAAGCAAGAAGAAAAACCCTGGTTTTAGTAACTGAATCTCAGGTTTTCGTGTTGGCCAAATGAGAACTGTGTTCCACTTCCTAATGCATTGGAAGTGTAAACACATCAGATTTGGTCATTGTCCAGAAGAAAAATAATTTCTAATAAATGTTGGCTCCATTAGCAAGCCAGCTAAACACAGTGAACCAGTTATTGATCTTATTTTTCTCCAGGTTTTAGATACAGTGACTCATATTCCATCAAAATTATGAATTATTCATTGTTGATTTCATTCATACAGATTTATGTTCCTAGTCAAAACCAACATTTTTTGCAGAATATCAATGGAGATATAAGAATGTTTGGGAAAGTGCACACATTCCAGGTGTATCAACCCTCACTCATGCTGGTGGTGTGAACTGATCTCCTCGAACAGACTTCTTTGAAAAACTGTGGTCAACTGCAAATATAGTTTTTTAATCTTTTCCCCAATATATAATATACATAGATTGGAACATCTTCCTTTTGCTTAATATAGCTCAGAAGAGTAAAATATTTTCTTATGCACAGAATATCATACCTGTAATAGGACAATAAACTTTTGCACATATCTAGGCTGATGTTCTGTAGCATACAAGTTGTAGATCTCAGCCTTTTCTACATTTCTGCATGTATCTTCTGCTGAACTACAGCATAACCTCTTAGAAAAATATTGTGAATTGATTTAAAGACCTTGAGTGAAGGAGATCTATCTGAATTGTTCCTGTGATTAATTATTAGAGAACTGTGTTGTGTTTCTACTCTGGATTTGAGTGCGTGTATTTGCATTTGCCAAAGTTTAGAGCTACTTATGCTATTTTCTCTAACAGTGCCTGAAACTTTATATTTTCTTTCTGGTCAAGGCACAGTTTAGCCTTTACTGGGGATAACCAAGAAGGATTTAGCTTAGTAAGTAGACATATCTTCAAAAAATTTCAGAATCCCTTTTTTAAACCCTTCCCAGGTTTGTGACATCAAAGTAGCAAATAGAGAGGGGTAGAAGATGATGCACGTTTTCCTGCCTGATTCTTCCAAAGATGGAATAATGATGGAAGTGAACTGCCTATACAGCAAGGTAAGACCTGGGCCAGGCAAAAAGGCATGGGAATCATTTGGCAACCTGCAAGTCGTTAATTTGAGCTATGATAACATTTCAGTACCTGAATACTGCTTTTCTGTGTGCTGGAAGTTGCAATATTCAGATTGTAGCTCTTCTTTATGCATTGTCTGAGCCGAATGCTTTAAGTACTCAAAACCCAGAATGGCTACAGCATGGAAACTACATTGGCTACTGCAGGGCTGGATTTCGGAGTACAGTCAATGCAAAAGTGGTAAAGAGGTAAATTTTGGTGAACAGCATTAATGGAGAGTGCAAAAGCATTATCAGAGCAGTGGGGGAGGCTTATTAATTAGGTTTTGTCAGGATTAGCGGTGATGCCAGTGAGAAAGGTAAATTCTTTGGCGTCCCAAAGAGCAACGAGCATGCAGAAGGAAAGACAGCCGCTGATGTCCCTCTTTGCCCAGCATTTGGTATGCACGGGCATAGGCATCCAGCAGACAGCACTAAACAAGGGCTGCCCCGCTGCAGAGAGAGACGCGCAAAGTGAGAGCAGCTGTGAGTGCTGGCATATTTAGCTGCTAAGAGCTGCCGACCCTCGCAGATGAGGCTGGCGCGAGACTGCAGGAATGACGACGGGGTAATACTAACAAGACTGAATTGATCTGCATATATTACAAAGGAAGACCAGAATACTTGCATAATCACAAATCGGTAAAGTAGGTCCAGGGGAACACCTTGACTTTCCCAGGAAATGAGAAGGCAGCTGTGAATGTTTTTGGCAGAAAAGTGTTTCTGCTTTTGAGAATTGTCAGCCCACCGTTGTTCGCTCTCCTCTTGCTCTGGGCTCAGTTTGAGCATTGCCGAAACTCACTCTGGGTAGGCCCCCGGTAAGATTTAGTGTTCTGTGTCGTGGATCTGGAAGAAACAAAAATAGGCCTCCTGCCTAAAAAATTGTGGGACAATGCAAACACTATAAATATATTATGGAAAGTCATACATACCGCTTTGAAGGAATAAAGAAAAATGGGAAGCATTTCTTTGGTAAATGAGAAATTATATCTCTTTCCCTGGTATAAAATGAGATTGCTGGTTAAGAAGGGTCATATAGATTTTTACATATTTTAAATATGTTTCTTGTGAAAATATGAATACGCTCTGGGCACATTTGGCCAGTACTTTGAATTACAGTGTTGAAGTTGCAGAAAGCTTAAACGAAAAAAAAGAAAACAGGAGCAGAAAGAGACAAGGAAATGTATCAGCCCTTTTCTCTAATACAAAAAAACCTGTAATCGTGACTTGCTGATAAGCTGTAAACTTTTGTATACTGCATTTCCTTAGGCAACCACAATTGTCCTCCATAAGGATTGGTTCAGCAAATCATGCTATTTGGATAGGCGTAGCAGAAAATTTTAGCAATCTCAAGAACTGCAAGCTCAGTCTTGCACTTGGTGAAGTGCGTAATGTAAAGTGATGCCTTTAGAGAAAGTACCCTATAATGCAAGAAGACAAATCACTGATTTGGAATTGATATGTTCCTTGTACTTGATATGTTCATTTATATGCAAGAAATGTATTTGATCCCAAATTCAGGAATTTAACCAAACAGGCAGATAATTACATGGCCATCAAGTGAAGAAATGGAAAAAAAACCCCATCAAGATCCCTGTTGCAGAAAACAAGTATATAAATTAAGGAACAAGTGACGAATCCTGAAGAGGAAAGCAATATACTAAATAAAGGACTATTTCATGCATGCAACTTGTGTAACATTAAGGTTATGCTTATACAATGAGAAGTAAAGGAATTGGAACTAAAGAGAGAAAAGTCAGCATTAATGCTGAACCTTGCCCTTCTAATTTTTAAAATGAATTTATTTTTATTTTCCACATTCACAATGCACGCGCCAGTATAAATCACAGTGCATCATTAACACAAACAACATTAAGACATAGAAAAACAGGGAGCCTAGACTTTATTTGATTTTCAAGTCTGACCGAACAAAAAGAGACAATGTACAGCTCCCTCCTCTCTCACACACGCTTGTTAGGCTGCTGTGGGTTTTTTTCTTAGTGTGACATCTTTTTTATTTTAGGGTTTAATTACTAGATGCATAGCTATAAAATTTACAAAGTTTCTTAGATATTTTTAAAAGGAGAAAAATAAAATTTAAAAAAAAAAAGATTTACCAGAAGAATTTCAAGGTCAGATATCTCTTCTTTGGGTTTTTGAATAATATGTAATTGGCTTATTTTCATACTTATATTCAAACTTTCAGGAAGCATATTAAAGTATGTCAACTAACTAGTAGTCTCAGTTTCAGTAACAGTCTATAGGATTTGGATCCAAAAGGACTTAGGTGATAGTGCTTTCTACTGAACTTACTTATTTTCTTTTTTTGTAAGATATTTATTGTAAAGTGTTCATTTTAATAGATAATTAAAAATTGATTAAATATTGCCTGTATACTTAACAAGTATAATTTTTCTGCTGAGTGACATCCTCTGCGTTAAATAAGCTGCTGCCTTCAGTTGGCCTGGAGCCATCTCAGGAAAATTGTACCTCTTGTGCCTCTTTTTGGATGGTTTTTATTGTAAATGCAGTACCTTGATACCAGAAAAAGTTTATAGAATCATAGAATCATCGAATGCTGTGGGTTGGAAGGGACCTGTAGAGGCCATCCAGTCCAACCCCCCTGCAGTGAGCAGGGACATCTTGAACCAGATCAGGTTGCTCAGAGCCCCGTCCAACCTGACCTGGAATGTTTCCAGGGATGGGGCCTCCACCACCTCTCTGGGCAACCTGTGCCAGTGCTTCACCACCCTCAGGGTAAAAAATGTCTTCCTTCTATCCAGCCTAAATCTGCCCTCCTTTAGTTTAAAACCATCACCCCTTGTCCTGTCTATGGACAATTAATGCTATGTCCTGTTTATGGATCCCAATATGAGTAGCACTTCCTACCACTAGCAGTTCACAGTGTATGATAGTCAAATGACACCCAGGTTCCTGCTTAAAACTGTGAGGAGAAATATTTTATGTGTGCACTAATTATTCATAGTGAGTAGGAAGGGCCTGTGCATTTAATATGTAAAATTATAAGTATAAAAACTCTAGAAAGAATTTATACTTGAAAGAATGGACTGGATCAAACGTGCCATTTTTTGAGATACATCTGGTTCTACAAAAGCAGTAAATATGAGTCCAGACTTAGTTTGCTTCATTATTTTTATAGAAATATGGATCATTTTAGTTTCCATCATTCCAACTCCATGAAAAACCACTAGAATTTTTGTGATGCTGATCTGTTGAATACTTCATGGTTGTTTTGGGTTTTTTTAAATTACATTAGAGACACATGTAAACGAATTGTGTAAAAGAAATGCAATTTACGTACCTGTATGTATCTGCCACGATTTTTTTCATTTTTTACTTCTTCCATTGACTCTGAAACCAAAAGAAGCAGAATTTCCTAGACTGAGAGAAGCAGAATTACACAGTAAGTCTGAAAGTCACAGCTATAAAATCTGTGGGAAATTTAATGAACAGAAATTTACCCAAAGAGATGACTTCTTTGAGTCTCACTTCTCTTTCTCCACATAAATTCATTTCAAGCACAAGACACATGCCGTGTGAATCAGATCATTAAATGTGAATGTTTGGAATATTCCACAAAGTGCATTTCACTCAGGTTGGGTTTTTTTCCCCTAAATACTGAGGATGCATTAAGATAATTGCAACAGTCTAATTAGACTTTCTCCTAAAAATGACTTGTCTACTAGTGGTTTAATAGATTAAGGATTTTAAAGGGGTTAGAGAGAACCAGATACAGTAATCAGAGAAGAAAAAGTGCTGAAGGTATCATGAAGGCTCATAATTAAACTGAAGCTTACAGCTCAATTAAACTTGAGCATCATTATGCATAAAACGTCAGTGGGCATCAAGAGTCCAATAAAAAGAGATGCTATCAATGTTAACAGCCAAAAGATAAGACATAATATGGATTGGACCAAGTCTTCCAGATAAAGTCAAGGAAAATTGTGAATAAATTTGAAGTACAATCTAAGCCATGTCTAATAAGCTGATTAGTGTAAGTTTGACATTGGAGATACAGTAACTGCAAGATATAACACTGAGCTCAGTTTTATGCAAACCACAACAGATTAGTTCTGAAGAGAGGAGATACAAGAGTGATTTATGTGGCAGAAACAGGACAGGCAATGCCTTTGACTGTGAAAACACCACTTGTGCCGTCCAATTCTATGCAGTATTTGTTATATTTAGGCACGGACATCCTGACCTTAGTTTGGATTCTCATTTCACTTTTATAGCTATATAATTTGGCAGTGCTTCCTATTTCAAGATCCCTATAATCACGTAACTCCTTTGTAAATATGTGGCAAATACTTTATAAATAAGCAGTAATGGAGCCATCAAGCAGATGACTTGGACTGTGAGTACGCTTCCAAGCTCAACGCAGATTTGTGTGTTCCTGGTAGCAGTTGGCTCGTGTGAAATTGATGTACACCTTACAAGACGTTTTCTTTTACATACCTCAAGGGAGCTGAAGGCTCAAACCCACCAAATCTATTGTGAAAATCTTTGTAGGAGAGTGGGTGATGCCTTGAATCAAAAGCTCACGGGATTGTATCTTGAAGTTTTTACCTTTTTCTTTCAGTTGAGAGCCATGTGTTAACTTTTTTTTAACACATACGCAAATGCAGCAGTCAAAAAGTTAAAATATTGTTGAATTCCTAGCAGTGTAAAAATATTATGAACAGCCTATCAGTAAAAAATTGTGTGATAGAAATTATTTGTGATATTGTGCACAGAAGAAATTTGTGCACAAAGAAAATTGCATAAGAAAAATTGTTGCATAAGAAAGAAACTTTTGGTGCTTTTCTCTGAAAGATTCAGCGGGTGCTTACAATATCATCAACTAAGAAATTAAGAATGCACTGATTGTGCAGTCTGTGTTTCTGTAATGGGAAATTTAAGTTAGTGAGTGCTGGGAGAAGGACTGCAGTAATATTCTAGAGTTAGCAGAGTGTCACAGAAAGAATGAAGAGATCCTGGCGTGAAATGTTTTACACAGATCCTATAAGATTCACAGGTATTAATAAACTAATATATCTAGAGTCTCTTGTTCTTTTTATTTGCAGCTCTGTATGATTTAATATTCTTTCTCTCTTCTGTGGTGCCCTCTGGATTGGTACCTGAAGGAAGCTCCAAGTTCCACTTGGAGAAATATGGTATTAGGAAGAAAATGTCATCATTTAATGTAGAGGAAAAAAGAAAATCTGTAAGTGATAGGTATGGAAGTCCAAGTGCTAGCACATCTCAGATCCAAGTTCTTCCCTTACATGTACAATGCTTGTACAACTCCCATTGTCTTCCTGGGGACTACTTTGTAGAGCTTGTTGGGTATTTTTTTCATAAAGGCTTTTACTTTTTCAGGAGCCAAATTATTAATTAATACCAGTTGCTAAGAATTTTCATCTGGAAAAGTTTCCAGGTACCACATGGAGTATATGGTGCAAAAAGAGTCCGGAGGGGAGAATCTCTTCCTAATCTAAAAACTGCAGGAGGCCCGCTGGGGTTCAGGTTTGAAACTGAATGTGGGTCTTCTGCACCCTAGCTGAATGCCCCCGTTTTCAGGCTGTTCCTTAGAAGATTCTCTCTTCTAGATCAGAGCAAGAGGTAAATTCAGTTGGTAGCTCATAACTCCAAGCAATATTAAGTCAGAGGGGTGGTGTCTCACAGAATCCCAGATCTGATCAGGTATTTGATCATGTTTTAATTAGCCACTCTTCTGTTTATAGTGAAATGAAGACGCTCCAGTGCTAATTAAGAAGGGTCTATTAAGCCATGTAGAAATGTCTTCCTGATTTAGAGCTTACACACAAGTTAACTGGGCATCGATGGCTCTGCAGTGAATGCCCACGTACATGCTCGGTGGCAAATGTGAATTTATTTACTTTTGTTTAGCTCACAGAGAAAGTGGGATAAACCAATTTAAATTTGTTACTTCATGTGAGGTAAATTGGTACTCTTTGACAGTATTTAGATTTTATTGTGAAATCAGTAGTTAAGTATACATTTTACATTAGCCAAAGCAGCACGTTTGCTCCTTCTCAGGACCTTAAGTATTATTTTTGTTATTATACTTGTTAGAGCATTATTGTATTGCATTAAATAACATTAACTAAAATTATAATTACAATCATTATAGTTCACATTGTATTAACTGTTCTATTGTGATAATATGATCATATTATAACATTACCGGTGATGGTGATAGTGATACACGTCCATTTCCGTAAATAGGTAAATTCTTTGTGCAGCTGAAGCAATGGTAGGAACATGATGGGATGAAAGACTTTAACAATTGCAGTGAGATCAGCAGCAGGAGTAAAGATCTAAAAATTGCTATTGAAAATCACCCCTTAGAATTTCAGATCCATAAAATGCGCAGGAAAACACTTCTGAACTTCCTGAAGGAAAGGCTTTCCTTTCAGAGCCATTAGAAAACAAAGACTAAGGTGCTCAGAACGTCTCCCAAGTCAACACACCAGTGTTAAAGTTATCTATCACTTTGTTTAGGTCAATTGCCAGCTCTTGCTCTGCAACTTTTTGAGTTATTGTATGGTAAAGGGGTCACCCCAAGAGAAAATGCCGTTGTTAAAAGCTGCAGAGGGGAAGAATTTGGACCATGTCTATTTTCCCTAGTGTCTTGATACAAAACCACTTGTACAACAAAACAATTACAAGTGTCCACGCAGAGAAGTCTTTTGAGCTTGACATATTTCATCTGAGCCCTTTATTCTCCCATTAAAAAATACACAGGACATTAAATATAAGAGAGAATGTAAAACACTAAACCAACAAAAACAGGTGAATACACGAATCCCGTAATCTGTCCCTTTCCAGGTTGCTCAGTGTATACTGTGATACCTGGTGTTTGGACTATTGTAATTCACTGACCTAAGTGAGTGAGCGAAGAATGAAGAGCACAGTATTTCATCTTGAGGCATTTTATTCTTTCCCAGAAGATACTGTTAGTAGCATGAAAAAATTGTATTATAACAAAATTCTATGAAAATAAATTCCCTCCCCCCAAGCCAATAGGTGTTGTTTTACAACTGGGAGGCAGCAAACATATTGGTTGAAAACATTACAATATTTAAAAACCACATGGAGTTGTAAAAATTGGAATGAGTCCTCTAAATCTTCTATAAAATGGTTAATCAGTTGATCCTTAATAACTGCTACGTACGGTACAGAGAGCTTATAGTTCACAAATGCAGGTTCAAGCAGTGTTCCCCAAGGACGGGGGAGAACAGATTGAAACACTGAAAAGAAAGGGGAGGGAGACAGCATGAAAGAAAGAATTAAATAAAAAGGTCAAATTCTTCATTTGCTTTTTTATTTTGCATTTTCCCAATTATTGTTCCCTGTCTCGATGCTGAAAAAATCTTATCTTCTCTCACTCTCTCGATGGGAATGGAAAAAAACAGTTGCAATATATTTTGGCATACTAATTATTAAACTTACTCGCTACTTTTTTCATCTCTTCTAAGAAATACTGCTATATTTTGCAAAATTTAAAATCAATGCCTTGCCCACAGTAAAAGAAAGAGAAGATATATATATTTTTTTTCTTTTTAATGACAGTCTAACAATAGTCACACAACTCACCAGTGCATTCCAAAAATTTCATGCTGTCATCATAAAAATCTGACTGTAGCAGAATCTGTCTGGCGCTAGACATAGCCCTCATGACCCTAAACTCACATACGATCCCTGGTGATCAGAAGAAGAAAAATACGGTAAAAATAGAGAAATATGTAAACTGCTTAAGTGACAGAAAAATATTCTCTGGAGAACGTCATTCATTTTTTTCCTGTCTTTCACAACTGTCAGAGGTACCAGCTCTCTGAACTTGTCTTTTGTTTTGTTTAACAGGAAGCATAGGAGAATTTACTAGACACTTGGAAAGTGAAATTAGTGATGAAGTCAGGTCGTTCCCCCATTTCTACAGCTACAACGGTACGTTTACACTATTTAAACAGGAAGCATAACATAACCCTTTCCACTTTTACAAATGTTGGTAGTGATGAATTTCTCTCATCAGACTTCTGTTTCCTAGGGTTCATTTAACGAGAAATTATGTTTCAGTGTAAACCAACAAATAAGGTTTTACACGAACACAGAAAAGTCTTAACAGAATCACACACGCATGTAAAAAAACCAAGTCCTTTGTATGTGCCTTTTCTTTTTTTGTGTTAATACGAAATAGCTTGATTTTAATTGTGATTCTTTTCTAGCATTGCTATAAATTAAGTAGGGAGGAATTTACTGTATTCTTTGAAAGTTCAAAAGCATTCTAGAGAAATTATTCTAAAGAAATAAAGAATCTAATAGAGATTGATAAATTTTTGCCATATTGTACAACATTTGATGTTTTTACCTCCAGCTTTTGAAATCGGCCTGATAGTAGAGACTTCTTTCTGTCTCTCTCGACTATAGAGATAAGCCTGAACATATGAATCTTAAATGTGCTGACCCTAAAAGCAATGAGAAATATCAGTGTAGTATTGCTTTGAATACATTACTGACGCTTTAAAGCCAATTGGCGTTTAATTCATTAAGGGGTTTAGTGTTAGCGGTCAGCAGTAGTAGCCTTTCTGTGCTCTGGTTTGTTTAGCTGTGCTATAGCAATGTGTTTTACACATTATCGTGAAGCCGTTGATTTCCCTGTGACTTGGGTCTCTCTCGTTTTTGGGTTGGGCTCTGAGTACCACGCGGGGCATTTTCTTCCAGGTCCTCGTTTTCCTCTCATGGGAACTCTTGAAGAAACATTTGGCTTTTATGGAGCTCTTCTGAAGAGAACAAAGTCAAACTTCCTTACGAACAGCATAGATTGACCAATATGTGAATTTCTATTACTAGAAGTATACAAAAAAGAAAGACCCGTATGACCAAAGACCTAAACAGAAAGTCAGTCATAATTCAAACATGCAAAGATCCTGTATTTGGGGGAAAAAAATTCTCTCTTCTCTGAAGAAGGTTCTGTCCTTGTAAGGTTTGGAAATACAGATACTGGGGGATTCGCATCTGTGTGAAGAGTAGCTGGACAACAGTCCATCAGGAAGAGACGTTATTTTAGTTGCTGATTCATTAGAAAGATTGCTATCCTACTCTCCAACCAAAGAAGGATAAAATGGGCAAATTGTCAGCTCAATACGGTCCTAAGCTGTATTTCAGCCGGGGAGGTGTGTTCCCAGCAAAAAGTAATTTCTTCCCATCTAACTGGATATCTCAGCCTACCAGGAGCTTGGAGAACAAGAAACAGGCAATTTCAAAACCAGGTTTCCTGATATATAAAAACTTCATTAAAGCGACCAGAAATCCTGTACTCAAAGCGTGCTGAGGCAAACGTTAGCATCAGTGAGTCCACTCCCTCCTGATCAAACTGTGCACATCCTCGTGTTTAATTGTAACAGTTTATGGGCCTGTGTCCGCATCACTGCAGTATGTTATGCCTCGCAAATATTAACAAATCTAGCTTCACGACATCCTGAGAGGTAATAGCAGGAAAACATCGTCTAAATATTTTAATCTCTCTTCTTGCAGTAGAACTTTCACTTCCCTTACACACATCCTTTATGTTTGTTGAACTTGTATTTATTGGTCTAAGTTTTCTTAAACCAAAACAAAACAGTAATTTATCTACTTTATTTCTTTCAAAATGGTGTTCTTAAAGTACATCTTGCAGATAGATTATCTGTCCCTCACAGCAAAGCCTCACAATGGGAGTCTAATAATTGCTCCTTTTCTAATTTCACTAAATGAGTTATAATTATTTTATGTCTGTTTTATGGTTACTGAATAGTATTAACCTAAGCTCTAATTATAATATAGCTTTCAAAGGAATGTATGGACACTAAATTGATGGACTGCCAGCTTATGTAGGAACATCACATAAAACAGATATACAGCTAATAGTTTAAGGCATAGCATGTTAAAATTCAGGGGCACAACTTGTTCATGAATAAGTAACAGGGTGTAAATTCATTGACTATCTTTTTTAGTAGATCAAACAGAGAAGGGCATGATTAATACTTGTCAAAATGAAAGTACAGTTAAAGTTGAATGTTACTTATGCCAGTAGGATTGGAAGTCTCAATCAGAGTCTGAAAGTCAGGTTAGTCAACACTAGGATGGTAATGATGGATATTGTATCTCGTCCTTTATGATTTGCCCTGTATTAGAGCATTACGAATGTTACTGCCATAAATTACCCCATTGCTTTTCATGTATAAAGTGATTCTCGACCAAATATTTTGCAATTCTCTTATTGTCAGAGGTGGTTGAAGGCCAAAATGTTAAGAATCAAAGATTTTAACACCCGTGCATGCTTTACACAGCCTCTCCCTACCCCTGCCAATGTGATGTCTGGCTGCAGTTTTGCAGCCATGGACCCTCATCCCCGTGTGTCCCCGGAGGTGACAGAATCTCATCCCAACAGAGCTCCCTGTGGCTCCCAGCTCCCTCCGCGCACTCAGCCGCACCCTCCTCACCCGTCTGGAGGGGATTCATCGCTTGCTCATGTCAAACATCAGACATCTTTGGGCATTTCTCATCCATTCACTGGACAGGTCAGCAAAAAGACGTTATTTGGCCCTAAATCCTCCAAAGTGGCCTTCGATGTGTTTTTTCCTTTTGCCTTTGATGTGAGAGGCTGCGTTGGGCGACACCGACTTATTGCCGGTCATCTTAACTCAGTTAACAGAACGGTGCCTGACCAACCCCCCGCAAAACCAAGCACACCAGAAATAAGTGAGAATTTCCTTCCCCAAAGGTGATCCTTCTCATTTAAAGACCCTGAATATATACGACGCCCATTCATCCTGGATTTCGATTTTAAAAGTCGGTTGCAGACTTGCAGCTAAAAAGCGCTGTTTGAATTAGCTTCAGACTAAACAAATTAGATGTGTAAAACACACCTGGCTCTTATCTAGCTAACAGCTAAACCTTGGACTATGAGAACTAAATAAAACCTATAAGCCATTTCCTGGCCATTATGTGAGATTTTCCGTTAAGTTTATTTTTTAAGCCTCAGTGTCTGTTTCTTAATTACTTAAAGGTCCGTGGATTCATTCTGTTGTATGAAATTGAATCTAAATTGTTTACCAGACTTAAGGGGGCAAGGAGATTATGCACTTTCTTATTTTTAATATTTCTCTCTCCTATCTGCTGTGACCGGACAGAAATTTCAAGCAACAGTTCTTGGAAAACATATGGAGATCAGCGTGGGAGTTTTGGAAGGTAAGGGACCAGCCCCGATGCCAGGGTGGCTGGTTGCTGCTTCTGCTGAGCAGCTCTGCATCCTTTATGTTTTGAAATTATTCTATTGTAACCATTTTCAGTTTAGTTTAGTTTGGCAATACGTCCTTGTTTCTAAAGGTGTCTACACTTATTTGACCGCAGAAAATATTTACTTTTCTAAAGGGCAGCTTAACCTTTGTTTAAATTTGAGGTGAGCGAAAGGTCATTGTAATTATTTGCTGTATTATTTGTGTCACATCTGAGTTACTATGAAGGCTGAACATGCATTGCCCTTTATTAGGAGACTGCTTAACAAAACCCAATATAACCACATGTTTTGCATCCAGCAAATATTTTATTGAACCAACGGCTGGCGCAGGAAACTTTCGCCTCTCTTGGGCTCTGACTGAGAACTTTTAAGTTAGCAGAGGCTTTCCCAGGGGATGGCATAGAGCTGGGCGGTTTGATATGGCAGCTATAGTTACTTTATTTTAAATATCTTGCAGCCCAGAAAAGGGGAAAATTAAATTCAATGCTTCCTGATAAAGAACTGCAGAATGGAGAAATTGCAATACTGATGGAAGTTTTATAGCAAAGGTGGCTTCACGGGAACATCACACTGCTGCTGCTAACAAAGAAAGGCTTGATTTCCCATAACTTTCTCAAAACATAACATTCCTGTAACTTCCTTGAGAGGTAAGGAAGACGAAATATGCAATATGGCTGCAAATTATAACTAAAAGTTACACATTTACAGATCGGAGCGTTTATTTGCCTTGCAGGAGGCTGTTAATCACTGCAGGAGGCATCTCTGCCGTCACAGGCATCATGGATGGCTGCAGCTGGCTCCTCCTCAGCCAGGGCAGATGTAATTCCCAGCCTGAAAGCCAAGATCACCCTCTAGTTTTGTTGCTATTGATTTGTTGCAGTGTTTCTGGGCTAATGCTTACTATTTGTGAGACGTTACATTGCGTAAATAAAGCTGCCGCCTCTACCTTGATAGGAAGTTGTGATCCAGTGGATAACGAATCGCTAATCCCGTTTGAGACAAAACCCCCAATGCCTTTGCCATAGGAACTGTCGTTTAAGTAGAGCAAACAAACATTTAATGACCCTTAGATTAGTATGTCTGGTTAAAGACTGAAAAAGGTTCACCTGATACTGCTCAAACACAGAAAAAATGAGAGTGCCAAACAAGTCTTCAGGAGCAGAAACCCCACCATGAATTTGTATGGACGCACAGGTAGTATAGGATTCTGCATTCAATGATACAAGTTACTTTGCGGTGCTGTAAAAAGGAAACAGTTTATATGGATAAAAGGTATTACAGCAGGTACCAAAAAAAGAATCACATCCTTTTTCAAGGTATGAGTCTTGTCTGCATCAGTAACAAACTGATGCTGCTCTCCTACAGAGAAGCACGCAGGTGCAATCGGGATTATCTCAGTTCCAGGCTGTGTAAAATGGGACAGGGAAGAATATGAGATCCAACCGAATCAGAAAAGAAACTGGAATTTCGTCAAGGCAGGGGAGTGACTCCTCCGTCGGCTGGCAGTGTACCACCTAATGTTGGTTGACAAGTGACTTGCCCCTCTGGACCAAAATTCTGTGTCCCCAGCAGGAGCCTGGTTGCTCTGGTACTAGAGATGCTCTGAAGAGCAGAGTGTACGTAGAGACCAAGCTCTAATTTAAAGTCATGAAACTTTGCTTGAGTTTGTTACTTGGAAAATATCCCAAGAGTGGCTGATTGTGGTAGACTGCGTGTAAATAACCAACACCTCCCAAGTTACTCCCGTGATAAAGCATGATAGCTGGGAGGGGTTACTGCTTCATCACATCTCTCAGATGGTTTTATATCTGCATGGCAAAGTAGGAAGTACCTATGGATCTGCAAGTGCTTGATACATGAGATATTCAGAGGATGGGGGTCTTTTTGTATTTGTGTGTATTTATGGTCACTCACTAAAGGATCAGTGACCCTTTGATAGATTAATATAATGTACTTCAGACACAGTAGCACAAATACAATGACTTTGACAGCGAATCCACTTGTTAGTGCTTGAGTTGCTATGCAAGTGGGAGAAACGACAGGCCTTCAGTTCAAGAATCTTTCCTAAAAATCAGCCTGGCCGCCAAAGTACACTGCTATATTGAGTCAGTCCTATCTTTTCAGTAAATAGAGTTTTTTGTCTTTTCACTCAACAAGTTCCTTTTGACAACATCCATTTAAAAACATCAAAGAGAAGACGGAGGTGGTAGGAGATAGCCAGCAATCACTAGCCAGGACGGGATTGCATAGACCTTTAAGGGTCAGGTGAGAGTATTGCTCTGTGGAAATACTGATGTGAGAAAAGGGAAGCAGAGAGACATCTCTGCACGACCTCGCGGCGGGAGATGAGTGTGCAGTGCCGCAGCAAAGGTTTGCGTTGGCAAAGGTCCACCGTGGGGAAGGCTGTGCTGGTGTTGCACGGCGTCTTTGTTGTTCTGCAGATAATGTGACAGGGCCTCAGCTGGAGGCTATGCCATTTTTTTCTCATTGCGGAGGATAAAGTCAGGTTACTAAAAACACCAAAGGCTTTAAAAACATTTTTTGTTTGCGTTTTCGAAAGAACTGCCGGCAAGACAGAAGTCTCAGATCAGAAGTTGTCTTGTAAAAATCCTGGGGAGTATTGTTAACCCTCAGTGCGCGTTTGGTGATGTGTCAATCTTCTAGCGATACCGCTCTTGCTAGGAAATCATAATTTATTGAGGTCAGCGGGTTAATGGGCTGGGCTATGTGCTACCAATTGGTAGACATAAAATATATTTAGTCCTGTGACATACCTAAAAGGTTTTCAATAGAGGGAGGCTCGCAATAAAACGTGTGATGAGTCGTTCTATTATTTTCCTCCCAGAGCATTCTTTTCTTTCAAAGATAAAGAAAAAGGAGAGAAAGTTGATGTTTGAAATCAAAAAAAGCTGGGTAGCTGTTATGTTGCAGATGTGCGTTTTATAGTTTAATATTTTTTGCGTGAAAAAGCAGTTGGGATTCTAAGCAGACATGATGTAAAGCAATTTAAAATTAATAGAGCACTTCAAATTTTTAGGAGCACTTTCAGTTAGAAGTGATCTTGGTTTTGGGCAGGCTCGGTGTAGAAAGATGTAAAGTTATGAAAAAGCTCCAGATATACAAGAACATATTGGTATAAAAGCAAACACTAATATAGCAGATCAGGACAAAGCAAATTATTTAAAAATGCAACAAAACAAAAATTCTAACAACAAAATTTGTCTTGCTATATACTTTCAGTATATTTATTTGGCTTCCATTATTCTGTTATTTTACATATCCCATATGAGATGGAATAAAGATTCCCAGCGAAGAATATTGAGATTATTGAGATTGAAGAATATTACCGAAAATGCAGAAATTCTGCTCTTGCCCGTGTGTCCTCCTGTGGGCTGACCGTCCTTCCTGCGGGGGAAGCAGGTTATTGATCAGCACAGGGGAGGTATCCGCCAGCCCCTGCCCGTCCTTCCTAGGTGAAAGAGCAGGGTGATGCAGAGGGAGACAAGCTCGTTATTGAGTCTCTCAAAGGCCACAGGGGCAAGACTGGGCTAATAAATCCTTTTTTAAAGTAAGTAAATGCTTGTGTTGCCTCGTGCCCTCGCCATATAGCCTGGCTCTATGTTTTCTGGGTGCTACACAAGTGTCCAAATTGTCTTCCTCGTCACAGATGTTTTTCCTACTGGGCCAAGCTGGACAAAGCTTTTAGTTTGCTTTGTTTGTTTTGTTGGTTTTGGGTTGGTTTGGGGTTTTTTTTGTTTGTTTGATTGGTTTTTATTATTGTACCATCGTCAGCATCCATACAGTTGGAAAGAAATGGAGTACTGGAAAACATAAAATTGCTCCCCTTGCCAGAGTATGATGTGATATGCGTGAACATTCCCTGGAGGACCACGTACTTATGGCAGGTGGGAGAAGAGAAACCTCTGGGGCTGGAGGTTTCCTGGTGGTGGCCTGGGCAGGGGATGCCCACGTGGACTAAAGGAGAATCTCCCTGGGTTGACGGAGGCTCTAACACCAGACGTAAATGCTTGATCTATAGCACATCCATGCAGCATTTGATTAAACTGGGCCTGAATTGCCATTTGAATTAATCCCATTATCAGCTTGTCTGTCCAGATCAGTTATTTCAGTACCAATATCCATTATGGTCCTCTGGAAACCGAGGAGCATCAGTCACCTGTCAGGCATTTGGGGCTGGCGTCGTAGATCAGATGTAAAAGGCACACAGACAGTCTCCCAGACAGGTACATACAGTCTGTGAGAGAGAAACCACTGACTCTGCTGAGCCTGATGGATGGGTGAAAGAAATAAGGGTAGTCTGGAGGGTGAGAGGTAGGAAATCTCAGTCCCTTTTCCACGGGAAACCAGCAAATGTACCCTCAGCTTTGCAAAATGTGGGTGCGCTGTTAAACGGGGCCTGTTTTTTCTAATTCTTTGTTTGCCTAGTACCTAACATAAAAACACGACCCTCAATTATGGTGCACTGATATGATACAAATGATATTGTTATTATCCATAGCTATAAGGATAAAAATCTTTAAAGGGTTTGAAGCACTCCTCCACCAACTGGAGCACAGAATAAATATCTGGATACATAGATTTTAGGCACTTTAAACTTTTTATTGCATCAGAAATGTCAAGTAGTTCTGACTACGGCATCCCAAATAAGTTCATTGCTGTGGTATTCCTGTGTGTGATCTAGTAAGTAACCAAATATTCTTGTCACTCTCAAGAAATTAAGCGTAATGTATTACGTGTCTCGTTAATGCCTGGTTCATTATACTTTTGTATTGATTTACATTGTTCGCTATTTTGGCATACGCTTTTTATTTTATTAAATGATGTGTTTTGTGATCCTGCATAGATGTGCTTATCCCATTGGACGAGGCTTGTTGCAACATGATAATGAAAAAAGTGATCCCCCCCTCAAGCCCTGTCCCCTCTACATTTATTACAGTTACAGAGATCTTGATGTAGTAGAGTTTTTCAATGTCTGTACATACAGACACTCATGTCTACCTCACAGGAAAAAATCTTGTCTGTTTTGGTAGCGGTACAGCCAACAACGTTTTATACAAATAACATAAAACCTATTAAAATTTAATAGAGAATTTTTTTTTCTTTTTTTAAGTTATCCCATTTATTTCTGCATATGCGGTATGATTTTATGAATTAAACTCTAGTGGATAATTTGAAAAAAAATCTATATGAAATTACAAAGATTTTTTCCCAAAGTATTTTGTTTTGTACATGCATTATAAATATATAATTTCACATGTGCACACTTTATTTTTCTTATTTATATTAAAAATGACAAAAAGATTTTCAAAGCAAATGCACTTTGTTTTACAGACAAAGAAGGAGTCCGGGGGTTCCCTGCCTCCTGAACTGGGAAGTATCTTGTTTATCAAACTTTACACAAAAAATGCGTTCCCCATCACATACCTTGAAACTCCTGACTTTCCCCCATTTCCTACACTGCAAACTGAAATGGTAAATCTTCTGCAGAAAACCCTAAAACAAGTTCAGTCTTTAGATGTCCTGTAGACATCGGCTTCTCTTTTCATGCCAACACCTAACCGGTGATGGAGGGAGACCTGAAGGGGTACAAAAAATAAGTCATTATTGCACGTGTCCCTTGCCTTCTGACATCAATTACCTTATATAAAGGCCAGTCATTTAACAGCGGTGGTTTATAGCACTAAAGTACTTCTAAACGAACGGGGGAAAATAATCAAACGGCGAGGGCTGTCTTCTTCAGTTTGCATGATAACGCTCCGCTCCGGCCCTGGGACTGGACCAAGGTAAACTGAAATAAGGATTAACTGACAATAGCAAAGGCTAATTTACAGAAACCACATGAGGAGTTCCTGAGCACAGCCCAGATAACAAAAATATTATCAGCGTTGTTTACAGTGAAGTCAGTCAGTTTATTAGTTGGAGTGCTTCATTATGTATAAAAGATGCCAATGATAGTCTCCTAGTCAAAATAAACAGGCATAAAGTGTTCCACATATACAGTTTGGAGAGAACAGTTACTTTGCTATTTATTTAATAATTGACCATAAATGGAGTCAAAGTGCAAAGGGAAAAAAAAAACCCTAAAAAAAGCAGCACACTAAGGGCTTTTTGAAAGATTGATAAATAATGTGGAATCTCAATTAGGCTTTAGAAGGAATGCAGATATTAAAAATTTGGTCAAGAATCTAATTAGCTGGAGGTAATTAAACAGTCTCACACGGGGTCATTAATCTTTTCCACAGACCTTTGATGTTTTGCACACTGTCTTCTAGTCATTAATAAAATTCATAACACTCCTCTTTGTGGTGTTTTATCATCGTGTTTTTCTCTGTAAGAGCATAGAGCAAGTGTCATTGTATCACAAGGGCCTTACTTTAGTTAATTTCTTTTTTTCTGCTTGTTAGACTTAACTCTTTCTTGAACAAAATGATACCAATTTAAGCCAGAAGTTTTAAGACAGGTTTTAAATCCCTCATATGCTAACCTTGGGAGCTTTCAAAATCCATACGTTAAGAAATAAACCAACTGTTTCTGACGCATCTGGTGAAATAAGAAACTTTTTTCCAAATCTAGTTCATCTATCCGGTGCTTAATTTTGCAACCTGGTTCATATATTAGTCATATCCATTTCAGAAGAAGTAGAGGATTTTATTTGGCTTGCTTTCTTTACCTTAGGTTTCTCTTGATGGCAAGTCCCTCGGAGGCATAACCTGTAGTGTGCGGTTAATTTTAGTGGCGTAAGCAGAGAGCTCTTGAGGACAGGGCTGTGATAGAAGTGAGGAATAATTATGAAAAAGAACTAAGTAAAATGGAAATGTGTTGAACGTGACTGATTTTATGTACAGTCTCCAAAAGGAAGCAGTACAGTACTTCAATAATGCATTACCCTGACATATTTCAAAGACAAACTGTGTTCAAGAATAGCTGAATTTAAAAGGCAAGAAAGCTACAAAGGACGCCTTTGGAAGATGTAAAGATATGATTTCTATTAAAAATATTAATATACATACATATATAGTGTGTGTTGTATATTTATGGGTGTTTGTATTACAAGACCTACATTTATGAGGTGTTACGTAGAGTTGTATGACTAGGTATAAATAAACGGATATATAAATGGTTTGTTAAGGAAATGTTTGTATCTATACAAAGACATTTCACATTTTAGGCAAATACATTCCTGAAACGGACAAATCCATTGTTTCATAACAGTATTTGTAGATTTTGTATGTCGGTCTGAACTCTTTCAGGTGTTTGCTTGTCTGTAGCGAGAACGTGTTGAGTCATTATAGAGGTAGAACCTGAGCTAATACTTTGCAAGCCTTCGGGTAGAGGAGCCTGATGCAAAGCTGTATTGCATTATCTGCTGCGAGATGCATAAAAATGTGCACCTTCCCTTTCTTCACAGCAAGTGAAGAAGTGTAAAATGGTCTTTAAATACTGTGATAAATGGCAACAATTGAAAATGTCGATAGGGATAATTCTTGTGTTTTTATGACTGATTTGCACAGCTGAAGTATAGCAGATTTGTGCCCAAAATGCTGGATGATCTTATCTGCTATTTTAGAAGGAAATCACGCTTGATACCATTTCAGGAGTAAGAGGAATTAATGAGCGACAGGAATGAAAATATCTGAGAGTATATAGTTATCCAGAGCAACCATATTCAGAACTTGTGAAGTGTTGTTCCTTTTGTCTTGTAAGTTCTGCCCTTGCATATTTCTCTGATAAGTCTCTGTCACTACTCGAGTTGCTACTTTTTGCAGCATCTTCTATTAAGTTCATATCCAAAATACAGCATAAGCCTGTACAGACCAGGAAAAAAAAAATAGAATGCATAGCTACAAGGCTTTGGGTAAAAAAATACAGTTTCTTTCTCAATTGAATTTTAAATATTAAATTTTATGTGTCATTTTGTCAGAGGAAGGAAGTGATAGCAATTATTTTATTTCTGTATTACTGGGCAAAAATATTTTCCTCTAAAAATACCAAACCAACAGCATAATATTTTGCAGAGTCATCTACTAAAAGTGAGTGGGAGATGGACAGCAAGGATTATTCTCTTTTGCGTTTACTTGTAATTTATAAACAAGTTCTGACAGTCTTTTTTTCTTCCAAAAAAATAAGAGAGGCAATTTTTATACTTTTTATTCCCATTGAAAAATTGTTTCTTACTTACTTAAGACTTACTTATTATTATGGCTGGAAAATTGATAGTGATGTCTTCACAAGATGAAATGAGGAAAACTGAGCAGCTGCAAAGAGAAAGTCCTGTTAAAACTGGTTTTATTTTTTTCCCCCTTAATGCTCATGCGTTTTCAGTGACTAATTAACTTTTCAATAAGGACTTCGTCTTTAGTGATTTGACCTAGCTTTCTTTTACAATATAAACCGCCCAATAACCTCAGGAGTTCCACCAGAAAAACAAAGGACGGGTGATGATGTCCCTGTTACTTCCAAAGTAAACAAAGAATAAAAACCCACAAAAACAAAACAAAATTGAGCAGACTTCTAAGGCTGGGTTCTGTTTGTTAACATCAGGCATAAACTAAAGCAGCCTAAATCTTCTTTCAAAAAGGGTTACTTTTAATGATAAATTTTAAGTAAATTGCAGATGCCACCTTGTGACCTTTTTCAAAGTGATGGTAATGAGATCCAGAGGTGATTTAGACTACTTAATAATAATGAGATTGATACAAGGAACGCTCATATTGGCAACAATTTGATAATTGTCTGAGCAGGAAGAACTAGCCCTCCCTGGTGGTTTGAAAACATAGCTGAGATTTGAAAAGCTGTACAGAGCTCTTATTTAATCTGAGCAATTCTATAATGATGTGAAAAGGTAAGTGTTTTTGATTTAGTGATGTCTATATTTCAAGAGACAAGATGTTGATGATAAAGAAAAAACGGCATTAGATGAATGGCTGGTTTCTGGAGACATCTTTTGGCTTAACATCTAACACCATGTATGTCTGCGTGCATTTCTCTCAGTTTTCCCACTAGTAAAATAGAATACTAATTAGATTTTGATTACAGTCAGTTTTTAAAGTGTAGAAGGCGCACTCGTATTTTGCTATTAAAAATGAATGTAATAGCTGGACACAATCCTTTGAATCTGATGTGCTATCAGGGCTGATCAGCTGGAAAGAGAGCACGTACACATCACTAACAAACGTGGTACATTTTTGTTCTGTAGTTGAAATTACCTGGGAGCTTCCTGGTGACGAATAATGAATCCAGTGAAATACTTCTTTGGACCTTCTCAGGAAAATTGATATTTTTTGGCATATTCATGGCTTAAAGATTAAGAAGTGAAGATAAAATTTTTTGCCATAGGTGCCATAGAGTTTGAGTTTTGTATTAAAAGTCACTGGGGTTTACGCAGGTAAAGATCTGTAAAGGTCAGTGTTAAAACATGACGTACAACCTAGAAGTGCCCAGGGGTGAACCTGAATACTAGTTTCAGTGACTCTGAATTCAGCACGTAAGTGAAGATGCTGCAGGTGCCCATCTTCAATCACCTGGGCCACCCCATTGCAGACTGCCCTACTGGGGGGCCAGTAGAGAGAGCGAGACCTGGACGAGCCCTCATCACTCTGTAGACCAGAAAATGTCATTGAATTTCGTGGGTGGAGAATAAGAAACACCTTTACGCTTATTTAGGTATAGCAGTTTTGGTTTTAGTAGTTAGGATATAGTATATGGGTAAAACACCTACTTACACAACCGAGGGTACCGATATATTGCATTCTTAATGCCTGTCCACTGGCAAAATATATAAAATTTCTGAGTACAGATGCAATTTTCTAATATTTAAAATCCATTTTAGATATTGTGCTTCAACTTTAAACTAGTTTTGGGGTGAAAAAATGTAATCCCAAGAGAACTGCTGTTGAATTTACATTTATCAGGGTGAATTTTATCGGTTTAGAAAGCGTTCCAAAATGCTGAAAGCATTTCTTTTATATGCATGGACTGTATTAGACAGCCTTTAACTTTAGGGAGGCATGTTGAAAAAAATTGAGAAGCTTTTCATGTAGATGAAATATCTTTATAGACACGTGATTATTTGTGTGTTTACAGCATCAAGCTGTTAGAAACTGTGCACTATGGCCAAAAAAAAAAGAATTATCTAATTAATGAAATAATAGGAGTCTTCGTGTAACACTGAATTTTAAAGGAATGCATTGCCTAACAACACGCTGGCTATTTTAGATCTGAACCAGATCCCATACTTAAAAAAGAAAGCAGTTACTCAATAATGGGAGTTAAAAACATTCAGTGAAAAGTTTCTCTGTGAAGTCTATAAATATCTATTAGGCCGTCCATTAGATCGAATCAAATCTTTCCTTTCACTCATTTTAACCTTCCCCAGACTGAGTTCTGTGAAGTTTTATGCATTCCTGCGTGGAAGCTTGGGTCTGAAAAATGAGAAGACAAAGGTGTAAATCTTTGGAGGTTCAACGCCACCTCGCAGCTTCCCGGTTAACCGTAAGGTCATCCCGCAAGCAGCTGGGCAGAAAGGAAACGCGCGGCTCTGGAGCCATTATATCATTTCCTCTTCTGTTTCCTCTCAGCTACTTCTGCCAGAAAATGGCTAATAACGGGCTATTTGCATAGGGCCACGGGAGAAGGCAGGCGAAAGATACGTTTTAACGCGGAATTTCCTTTGTAAATGTAGTTATAAAAACTGGACTAAAGAGGGCAGGAGATACTCTATTTAAAAAATAAATGCAGGCAACCGGGTAGCAAAACTCTACGGGGAAACAATAATATATATTTCAGTATATAATAAAGTGATTTATTTTCAATAAAATCTGTAAAACTGCTTTGGTTACTTTGACACCTTGATTAACTGGAGTTTCAAAGATATTTGTGTGTGTGTGAACCTTCTTCATCCCAACAGCTCCGAATACTTTATTGCGTCTGCTATTGAATATGTATGTTTTAAAAGCATTCGCTACACTGTAGTTTTACTGGATGTCAGGGACAAAATAGATTAATATTAGACCTCAGCCAGAAAGCATTTCTGTGGCAGCACATGAAATGTAGCACTCTTCACTGCTGACGGTCTCCCTGACTTATTTCTTGGGATGCTTTCTACAGAGCTATGGGCTACGGGCTAGATTTATTTCCTCGAAAATCACTGATTACCATTATAAAATCCACCCTTAAAAAGTTTGCAGCCATTGAGGAAATTTCAGATCTGGCTGCACCGGGAATAAAAGGATTAGCGAAGCCAGGATGCATTGTATATGTATGTACAGTTAGAGCAGTCTTTCCATGGGCTGTACATTAGAGAGAGCAAACCTTTGACTTCTTGTCTCCTGCACCGCACAAAGCAGCGCAGCATTGATAAAGCGGTTATGCCGCACCCTGCAAAGGTCCCAGAGTTGTTGCTGAAGCCTCTCTTGGGGTTTTTGGAGATTTCAATGCACATTACCTCACACCTGAAGGACGTAGGGTGACTAGCAGCAAATACTTTCTCTTACACGCGAGTGCATGGGGGAAAACGTACATCAGGAGGAAATCCTAGCATTGAGAAAAAGTTTTTTTTTCCTTTCCTTAACACATGCAGTCTCTGTGAGAGCCTGTAGCTCAGCAAGGGTGGAGGAGGCTGTGGGAAATGACGGCATCTTTCTCCTGCCTTCTCCCTGCCCGGGACGGGGGGCAGCCCGGGTGCAGACCTTACTTCACGTAGGGGCATCGTCGGGCTCTAGCTGGGTGCGAACGGCACGTTGCAGGGATGTGGGTGATACGGGAATCATCCTGCCCGGATGGTTTTCTCCTGCCCTTTTGCTGCCCTTCCCTCTAAACTAGCACAAGGATATATAGGGCATCTACCTCCCAGTATGCCATTACTGCATACCCCAGCTAATCATTAAATAGCCTGGTTTTTTGGAAAATATGGCTGCAGCCAGGCTGGGGGGGCACTCAGCTATGGCAAGGCCCCACCAGAAGTTGGGTGTCCCGATTCCTGTGTTTAAATAATATGGGACCTTTCCAGGAATTTTCTGGTGCTGGGTATGAACAAGTCACACACCAGCGTGAATTTGACTTCTACCACTGAACACAGTCCTATTTTGATTTATTTTTTCCGCCTCTGTGTATATACACCGACTATATCTTACTGAAAAAAAAAAAAGTATAAGCTCAATTTTTTTTTGTAAAAATGATTTAATTTCTATTTTATATATGTAATTAATATTAAAAATACTGAGAAAACACACAAATATAAAGTTTTCATAAAGCTTGGGCTTTAAAAAATGGAAGCAGAAAGGGGAATTTATTTTAAAATGATTCAAAACCCAACACCTTTAAAACTGTTGAAAATTTGCTGTCTTGTGTATATTGACAACCTCTGTGTTTTGTTTCTGCTTGAATATACCAGAAGTTTGTTGCTGCTGTTGCTTAAGTGCTCCCAGTGCGTTCATCTCAGACAGTATTAACAAGGAATAAACAAGACCTCGCTGAAGTTTTAGAGTAACATTCCATCAGTATTTACGTGATAACTGTTCAGAGTTAATTTTAAATAAAGACCCTCTTTTTGTGGTATCGGAAGTACAGAAAATCAGAGCCACAGGTTTCCTTCAAAGTCCCTGTTTAACAAGATTTTTTTTTTCCTGGAGCTTTTTAGGTTGTTTTAGCGCTGATGTGTGTCAGTCCAGCGAATGAACTGAACAGTAAAAGTCACATTCTGTGAGTACAGAAAGATTAGAAACTTGTCCGTGGAAGAAAGGCCAAGAGTAAACAAAGGTTGCACGATTCCCTTGGGAAAGCGCTCAAGTTACATGTCATGTGTTAAACGTTCTTATAAACCTCCCGATGTTGGTCCTGTTTTGAATTTCGTATGCTCTACGACACTCTCGCTAATATTTCGCTGCATAGAGCTGAGAGGAGAGGAGAAAGACACCAAAACTGTACAGAAAACTATGCATAAAAAGAGCATTAATAACTTCCAGGACTTTTTTCCAAGGTTGATGATAATTTACTCCACAGAATTAAGGCTTTTTTTTTTTTTTAAGATGTCAGAATGCTAAAATGAAAAGCATGCAAAATTATTCCAGTTTGAGATGTAAATTATGCTGCCAGAACGATAGGTGATATGTGTAATGGAAGAATTAGGTCTCTCAGACTAAAGCAGATTCCGGTAAATCATAAAATATGTAAGGAGTCTGTGACCAATCCTGGATTTGCTAAAATGAATATAAATGTGATGAGCATCTGATGGCACGATAACTTCTGTCCCTTTAAAGTTGTGAATTTCCACGTGCACACAATTCACAGCAGCGCGGAGACGCGCGTGCTTCAGGCTAAATACCCGTCGGAGGCGAACACCAGATTCGCTTCTGAAGGCTTTTTACTATTTACACACTATTTTCTACCAATGTGTTAGACTGGAGATCAGGGAGATCTTCTTGCTTCTAAACGCCCATCTTTAGCTGCAGGCTGCTGCTCCCTTCGCTGCAGCGTGGCCAAGCCAGCCCTGCCGTGTGGGTTTGCACGCTCAGGTGCAGGTTGTCCCAGGAGGTGAGAAGAGCAGTCCAGGATCTGTGCATGGCTTAATTTTTTCTTTTCATGCAAGGCGAGCCCAGCTTTATTCCTTTAATTTGACAATGGCTGCAAGAACTTCTCTTTTGCCACCAAGACTGGCTCTTTCATATAATGTGGCTTGGATTTTGCACGTATCCAGCAAGCCTGCATGTCTCCACAGTGTTTCTGTTTGCCTAAAGCCCAGTTTCTCCTGGTCCTGTGTGCTCACACATCCTCCGTCTGCTCTGGGATGGAGAGCACACTCTGTCCCTGCAATACGCTAAAAAACCTTAATAACTTTTCCAGGTTCTTGGGCTGTGACCAGAATGAGGAAATCACTGTCCACGTTTGATCTGACACCACCTGGATGATATACAGAAGGCATTTGCTCTGGGGAAATAGTAACCAGGAAGTTTTTGCAACTTTTATAGCAAAATATAGTAAAGCGCAAGCTTCTTTTTCCAGTCGTTGAATAAATTCTTTTTGTCTGTGTTTATATATATGACATATATATACACACAGATATGTATAAAAGCTAACGCTGAACTTTGCTTCATTTGCTTTTCCCAAAGGCTCTAGAGAGCATGCTTGCAATCATCAACCTTTTCCCAGATTTATGTGGAATTCACCTCTCACATATTGGTAAACTAAAAAATAAAGTTACTGTCAAGCTTGTTTGACAAACTCTTTTTGTTAGTGGCACTATCGTGGCTTATAATGTTTATTCCCAAGAAATGAAGACATGACAGTGTTTATGCCCGTAGACTGAAGCCAAGTTTCCTTCTTTGTTTTGGCATATAGACATTCAGGTTTAGTAACCTCAAGATGCATAAATTATGGCTCTGCAGTTTCAACCATAGGGTTCTAAAGTAATGGCATTCATACCTTCCATTTATGGATGATTTAGTTTTACTGTCATATCATCTCAAAACTCAGTCTCTAACACAACTTTTGAAAACCTCAAGGTATTAAAATTTGCTTTCTGTTCCTCCAGGAAGCTGAGCTGGAGCAAAGAAGCTTGCTTAGATGGTGGGAGCAGGCAGCTACATGACCGGCCATCTCTCTGACCCGATTTAGCTTCCTCTGTACCACTTTCCCATTGGTTATCAGGCCTTTTGGAAGTGGTCTGTGAATGAGTCTTTTAAAAGAGAAATTCCGGTTTATCCTCTCTATCCATGATGCGCAGGCTTTCCAAATTCTTGTAGTATGAGGCAAGGCGTCACGTTTCTAACATCTGTGCCACATCCTAGGTATTGTACTCTATGTTGCAGTATAGGCAGATCTACTTTGATGTTTTTCTGGTGGAATTTGAGCTTCACTGGCCTAATATTCTCAGATTTCTTCTTCTGCAGTATTTTTGATACATGGTAGGTCCATGATTTCAGGACTTGTCTGTCCCTTCTTAACCACTGTTGGGGACAGAGTAGCTTTATTTGGGTGATAGTCTCAAATTGTTTTGTGGAGGATTAATTAAATCTGTGATTCTCCACTGAAGTGGAATTCCTACACTCTTTTGGGTGTTTTATTTAGATTCTGGACATGATTTGGGTTCAGATCAGGAATTGGGGTCCTGTTAGCAAGGTCCTTAAATAAGCCAACCACTCTTCCCTAATCATACCTTCCTATTTATTCTTTAAAACTTTCATGCTATGAATTCGGTTTCCGTGTTTATGTGAAGTGCCAAAATCTCCAGTTCTTTACAGTAGTTTCGTAGTTGCAGTCTTTCATAACTGAAAATTCTTACACAAACCTAGTTCATCATATCACTCTTTGAATTAAGGGTAACTTTGACAGTCTTTTTCTTTTCCTTTTTACCCTGGCCTGCACTGCTTGTGGATGGAAAGGCCATTTAAACATTTGTCTGTTTTTTCCCCTATTTCCAGAGCATTTCAATTCCCACAAACCCTTCCAGCTTCTGTGTTCTTCTATCCCAGCTCTTTAATTTCTTTTGATGTTTTTAGTACGGTGGTGTGTTCACTGACCCCCTAATGCCTACGTTACGACTTTATTTTACACCACTTTGCAGAAGCTAGGGACAAGACTCACAAGATCTCCACAGCTTCTTCATCAGAGAGACCTTCAAAGCCTCATGCCTTTGTACCCTGCTTCCCTGACCGTATGAGGTGCCCAGGCCTGCTGGGAAGAAAGTTGTTTAAAGAGAGTCTTCTCGTGGACTAAGGAAGCTCATGAGAAACCAGTCCTGTTGACCTCTTGAGGCATCATCTCAACAGCTTTGGAAGGACAAGTAGGCGTGGGAGGTAGTAACAGAGGGATTTCTGTAATGCCCAACCTGAAACCCACAAGGGAGGGAGGGCAGGGAGCACACCTCCTATGTCTTCCAACCCATGGAGAACAACTTGAAGGAGAACTGTTTGTCACTGCCATCTCTCAAGGATGACAGCAGCCCCTAGATACCTGGGACTTCTTCAGCAAGCAGTTCCAGTCAAGCTTGGGACAGAGTCTGACAAAAAATCCAGAGGAGCTGCTGACTATTTAAGTCAAGAGAATGAAACCATCACAAACCTACTGAACGTGCAAGGTAGGGACTTTTTCTAGGTAGGGTATCCAAAGACTCCATCCTCAGAGAACATGTTTGTACCTTGCACAGATCTGCCCAAGCTTGGTGGGCCCACGCCCATTGCATCTGCTGCCTATGGCTGATGTGCTCATGAGACAAGCCCTGTCTGGGAGTGCAGCAGCAGAAGTGGATGGGAGTCAGAACTGAAAGTCTGAGAGACCTGACGGGGGGAGGGGGTTGATCAGGCAAAGATAGTGAGGCTGAAAGCTGGGTTAATAACTGGAAATAGGTGGGAACAGGGTAGTTATGGACTTGGCACCGGCAGGTCTAGCGGTGTGTGGGGGAATAAGATGATTTTGGGGACAGGGTTGGTATCTGGGACAAGGAACCAGTGTGGAAGGAAGGACAAGGATTCAGGCCTGGTGAGGCCATAATGAAATGCCTGGGAAGAAGAGCAGCAAGCACATGCATAAAGGGCTGTGACAGGAGAGAGAAAGATGTGACGAAATGGTGGGAGAAACGAGAACATGGAACATGCCAAGCAGTTCTGATGCCGCACGACCAGGATTTGTCAATCCGTTCCTAAGGAAACCAGATGTGTATAGCTGTGTAGTCTATGTACGTGTCTGCCCTTCCCTGATAGCATCCAAAATTGCTGGTCAATTTTAGCCACTGAGAGTAAGGGTCCTAATGTTATTAATTTCCTATAAATTTCATGAAAGTAGGCAGTTGGGTAGGTGGGGTAGGTTCAAATTAGTGAGGAAGAAGGTGCATCATCAGTTCAGCTGTGACAAAATGAGGAATCCATGCTGGAGAGATAAGGAAACCATGCTTCATAAATGCTGCTTCTTGTGGAATCACTTGTGTACCACCGATCCAATTTATTAAACCAAAAATTACATTGAAAACGTTCGGGCTGCAAAGTCAGATACTTCCAACCTGATATAATTAAAGTAGCGTCTGCATTTTCTGCTTCTGCGTTGTGACACCGGCTGAAATCACACAATCTTGTAATGTTTTCCCTTCAATCAGTGCACAGACTGGGACCTCGTTGGCCCATATATTATCCACGCCGCTCACTGTATACCTGAGTGTCTCGCGCATTGCACACTCTTCAAACCTGGCTCTGAAGACATCATTACTAATTTGTTTCATTTGCTATTCAGCAGTGTATATCTGTAAAATATCTGAGTGCTTTAGAAATGTTAGTTAATTGTCACAACCCCCTAGTGGGGACAGCAATTTCTCTGCTAATAGATTAGGAGCTATAGCATGGGAACGTTATCAAAGACCAGGTCCCTGAATACTCCAGGTAACACAAGGATCATGACACTGTAGTCACCATGTCTGGAGAACGCTTCCACTGACGTTAGCTGCAGCTCGAAGGAGCTCGTATTTGCTGCTCCAGAAAGTCAGGGACACAGAGAAAACAGCCTACTGGGAATAGTTTGGGTTAGGTAACTTGCTTCACATCCCACCAGAGTCTGCGATAGAGACAACGCATTTTCTTTCTGCATTTGTTATATACTGTCCAACTTGTGCAAAAACCAAGATGGACAGATATCAGGGATATTAAATATATATAATTATTATTATACAATTATACATATCATACAATTATCACAGATAATTCTGATTTTTTATCTAATCTTAATAATTCCTCAGAGCAAATGTTTGTTGTGAACTGAATAAGGAAAGGCCTGTAAAGAAGTAATCAGGCAAATCAATGCTGCGTCATAACAAGTATCAGGGTACAGAGTTAAGACAATCCACAGTTCTTAAGGTCTAAACACTTGATTTTTCAGCACCGATGTTCTTTCAGCAACATGTGGGTGAGAGCAAGGCAGAGACAGGCAGAAAGAGAAAAGAAAAAGCTTCTTATTGCTGCAGTTCTCCTTGAGTTCAAACTCATTGTAATTGAGTGTTAATATTTCCTAAATTAGAAATGATTAAAAAACTGTGGCCAGGGTTGTAATGTGAGGTGATCCGAAAAGGAGGGTTTGCTTTTGAACCACTGCAGAATGAATTGCAATCTTAACAAAGTAAATGGCTTGTAAATATGTCTAGTAATTGTGTATTAACGGAAACTGTTGTGCACACACTGCACGTGCCTCTTTGTGACTCCAAAATTTGACTGTCATTCAGAGATTGGATTATAAGAATCTTTTTTTAAAAAGTCTGGAAGGAATGGAAAAACTCATGGTTTGGAGCACAAGCCAGAAGAGAGCCAGGTCAAGAATATTTTTCTCTAGACAAACTATTTTATAATAGCTCATTTCAAGGCTTTGTGTTCTCTCTAGGAAACACCCAGCAGTGGCCATTTTCAGAGAGAAGATACGGTTCTGACCTGGTGTTGTTATACCTTTGGCATTTTGTGATACGGTTTTGTAAGACTTCCTCATTATAAAGAAGAAATTGCTAAATAGCTTTTAAGTTAAAACAGACAAATATCTACACAGCCTACAACATAATAGGGTAAAGATCAAATTCTACCCTTGCTTAAATTCAACCATCTCATTAACATTAATAGGGTTGCTTGTGTAACTGATAGCAAAATTTGGCTAGTAAACCTTGAAGGACTTCAGTTTAAAATGAGATTTTTACGTACAGGCCAGGAAAAAACCAGCTGAAACTGATAAAATGCAATTTATATCACCATAACAACAGTGCCTAGTAGTGAGATGTTGGGTTTTTTTCCCCTTCAAGTGGGTAAAGATTGTTCCCAGACTGAAGCCTTCATCACAAGCCAACATCTAACTGCAAGAGAAATGTCTGAACTGGGGAGTTAAGCCTTGCAGATCTTTTTTTTTTTGATGCTGGAAATGTTAGTGCGCAGTCATATGGTGCAAAAACCACGGTAGTAAGTGGGGATTTTGTCAGTGTGGCGTCTTCGTGAAATCGGGAAGTAGGATCATCTCTCTCTGGTAGTTTAACTTTCCTCTTAAATACATCTTGGGGTATTGGGGAGTCTTCTTTGCAGGAAGGTATCATACCGTACATATTACCTCCATCAATAAGAAAGTCTCAGTTTTAACACTGCAGTCCTAGATACGTTCATAACGAAGATCTCAAAATTTCCGTGCTTTGAAGGAATTTTGGAATTATCCTTTGTGCTTCCCCATCTAACATGAATAAATATGTGATTGCCATTTTCACATTATTTATTCACACAGAAGAACAATGATGTAGAAGATGGCCAGTTGTGGTCAGAAATATTTCCGTTCACAGCTGGGGAGTCAACATTTTATTCTGTTTCTCTGAGATGTTAAATATCAGAAATAGTGTGTAATCGTGGAATAGAAATAATGTAATAAACTACTGTAGTCCAAAAATACGCCTTTATTCCAGAAGGTGAGGCTCACAAAACCTGTGAATTTTTGTCGTTCCCAGCTTCGTGTACTGACAAACACAACTTTCCTGCTCTTTCAGCACAGCTTCTGCTGGTTGGCTGTGCCTACACGAAAATATTATAGCCGTGAGCTATAAAAGACATCCAGTATTTCCCTTATACTGTAACATGCAAGGAGCTCAGGCTGCTCTATGCTACACTTCCAGATGAAGGAGCTGTTTCAAACTGAAGGGTTTTAATTATTGTTACTCTGGTAGCAGTTTAGATGAGATGTATCCCTCACGCGCCCAAATATCACAGCCATCAGAGATATAACCACCCTGTACGGCACCCAATATGATCTGTGGCCCTGGGAAAGGACTCCCAGAGTCTCCCATGGCCCCCCAGAAATTCAGAGCTTGGCCAGGCCTCTGAGAGTCAAGTGCAGGACCTGGCAGCATGTGCTTTCCTTTCCATACCTGCATGCAGAAATGACACCTGTATTCAAACACTTGGCAATACACGTTATGGGGTTTTAGCGCTACGCAATCAGCTGCTCGCAAGAGTCACAAAATCTCAATTAAAACAAAGAAAACGGCATGTTTTTCTTTTCTGTGAGCAGTAGAAACCAGGTACTTTAGCAAAGCAAGATAACTCAAGAGCTGATGAATAAATAATACCAGCGGATGAATAATTTAAGTGTAGTGTCAGATGCCTTGAACAATCTTTATCCTTGAAACAATAAAACGTGGCCATGTGCAGTACGATTGTGTGCCATCCAGGGAGGCTACAGGATTAAAGCCCAGCTTTTGGGGAGCTGGACTATAAACTTCAAAAGATGTTGAGCAATATCACACGCAGCACTTGTCAGGGAGGGAGAGCACTAAGCTCCTACCCTGACGTTTAGGAAGGGCACGTGGCTTCTCCCAGGTTGTTATGCTTTGCCTCAGCTGCTGAGGATGGAGTAAAATGCTGTTAGGTGAAGCTGATTAAGGTATTTGAGCCATGCAGGGAATTGTGGGGACTTAAATTGCAGCTGATGTATAGGTAGGAAAAACTTTTTCCACGTTTTTCTGCCTAAAAGAGGAATGGAAATGTTTCACAAGGCGAAGGAGCCTTTAGCTACTTGTTGCTTTATTTAATATAGCTCATTAACATCATTCCTTCAGGTGTTTCCAGTAATTGAAAGTCCAGGCTCAGGCAGCCCTTCTGCAAAACTCACTTCTCTGGGTGTGTGATGTCCTTGCTGGTTTCCAGACCTGCCCACCACAACGTGCAGATGGCTTTGCTCTGCAGGGAGAGTCGCAAAGCAGAGTTTTGGTGTCCTTGGTAAGTCCTGCGGTGAGGGGTGGCTTTGGGTAAATGTGGTGGATTTGGGCTTACTCAATCTAAAGGAAAAGAGGGGTTTGACTGTGAGAGAGAAAGGATAGCTCTCGTTAATTTTATTATGTAGTTTATTTCTTGAGAAGTCTGTTTTATCTGAAAAGGAAATTTTTTTATATAATTGGAGGGTCTTTTGAAAATGCCCACAAGGAAAGCAGTTCTCACTTGATCTTTACATAGTGATCTTCGCCTCATCTTCACACAAAAGATTTTTTTAAGGTTATTTGAATAGTTCAAGACAAAAGTCTTCTTTCACTCTTGGAAGTAAGAAACTGTTGCAGTAAAGACAAATTCAAGATGTGTAGTCCTGCAAAAGAGCTTATTTCTAAAATTAATATGAGAAAATGGGGAACATAAGGTCTCTTTTAACCTGGCGTAGTCTGGAGTAAAACCATTGTTCAGTTTTTATGATACTAAGCATTTTGGCTAATATTATCTTTGGGCTTTGACTTGGACTGTTAATAAATATAATGAAAGACTTAGGAAGGAGAGATGCTTCATGTATTTTGGTGAAGAAGAGATATGAGATGTATTCTCCAGCTAGATCTAGGTGAGGACACGTTGCTAAGGTGCTTATGCTAAAGGAGGTTAAAATAAAAATACACCTTGTGCCGTAACTCCAGCTAGCATGTTGTGATAAATAAAATTTGAAAAGTGTAAGGTTTGTTTTTTTTCAGTTCAGAAAAGTCTGAGTTCACTTTCAGCACGTAGACTGAAGTATCTCCTGAGCGTGGATAGGGGTACTTCTTACTGTTGGCAAATTACCAAACTTCTAATAGTAATTGAAATCTTATTATCGGTGTAATTAATGTTTTGTTTACATTGTCACGATGTCTATTAAGATCTCTTGAGCTGTGATAATATTTTTAATACTCTGCAAGTTACGAAGCCGAACATCTCATCAAAAAGCCCGTCAACTGCGTGATTCATAAACACAGTAGAAAAGTAGAAGTCATAGGGAATAGGTTAGGGAGTGGAAAATGGCCCTTTTTTCTGCTTTAATCTCGGCTTTTATTTCCTCCTTCTTTCTCCATCTTGCACTACAGAAAAGATCTGGATTATGTGACTGGGCCACCACAATTAATTTAAACCAGACAAATGCCACTGTTCATTTATGTATACAAATACCAAAAGACAAATGAAAAGCCAGTCTAATTCTGCTACAGTATTGTTTTTCTTTTTTCTTCTTATATTGCCATAACAATTAAAAATGCTGGATTAAAAATGATGGGAAAAGTATGATTACAACTTTTTTTTTTTGAAAAAAAAAAAGGTCCAGTGTGCATATGACATTACAGAGCTAAGGAAAAATAGACAATATATCTTCACAGGAATGTGGAAATATTCCTGAAACTGGAATTGCTGGATTTATAACGGGTGAAATCCAGTGCTAGTCAAGAAGGAAATCTGGCCTTGGGTACCCACCTGCACGTCTATCGACACTATTATCTTTGGTGTATTAGTGTTTATGGTGATTAGGTTGCAACAGGGAATGGCAACAAGAAGGTGCAATGTTAATAAAGCAAATTACTGTGGGAGAACCTATTTTAAACTGGAAGTCTGAGCTCTGTATTTTGAATTCCTGACCAGTTGCAGGGTTTTAAATCCTCCTTCCTGTCCCCAAGGTTGAGGTTTGTTTAATCCCTCTTTCATGTTAGTGGTTCGGCCGAGATATATTATAAGCAGGCAATCAGGTGAGTGAAATATCTGTGGAAGTAGGGAGCAGGGCAAAGACAGAGGTCAGGATGGATTTTTAACCTTATTTAAACGGTATTGGGCTGCTAAAAATAAGAATCTACTTCAGGGCAGATATCCCCCAAAAAGCCATACGAGATGAGGAAAGGGAAAACACTCTGTCTTTGTGCCTTGCTGCCCAGTGCTATCACATTAAGCTTAAGGAAATGGATATTAGGAGGTTTGTCATTGGGAAAGAGCCTGCCCTGGAAGGAGCAAAGAAGGAGCACAGCACCTTCATTTAATGTGCTGTCAAGGCTGCTAATTAAAATTATAGGAACTAAAATAACAGTAAGTGAGAAAATGTAGTTCAAACAAATAACATTAAATTGTAGAGAAAAAGAATATTAGTGATTCCCTGTCAGAACCAAGGCAGTGAAAATTTTTCACTTTTGCATTTTTCCCTATATTCGCAAAAGACAAGACCTGATGGGGAAAATGGGGCGGGGAGGGAGGGATGTTGATGCTGCCCGATGCTTTCGTTAAAGTTGTAATGGCACTTATATATTATGGAAATGATTGGCTTAGAGACTGTGCAAATTCCTGGCGAAGGTTTTGGGGCTGTGTTGGTGGCTCAGTAGATGTTATGTTCAGAAGCGTCTGTTGGCTTGAGGTAGATCAAAAAGCATTTGTTACAGGCAGCGCTGTACACCAATTTCTCCATTAACATATGCCATGGTGTAAAAATACTTTGGTGAATAAAAAGATGGTGACCTTTTTTGTTTTAAACTTAAGATTTAGGAGTTGTATGTCATCTATTTTCTTAGTTTTGCCACAGACCTTTGGGAATATAAATAATAACTTAGGACAAGATGCATTTCGTGTAACTTCAGCCACCTGAAAATGCATTTGGTCTAGTTATCTAACCAGGCTACCTCTATAATCAGCAGAGAGGAGTTCATCATCTCTTAGGTGGTATCCGTCTCTTCACATATTATAGGCCATAGGCTATTCCTTGAATTAATTTCCATGTCAAATCTAAGAATCAGGCTTTACTTGTAGCATATATTTTTTTTAGAAAGATATGAACCTGTGATGTTGCTGTTTTTGATGCTAGGAAGTCCACTAGCAGGAGTCTGCACTGAAAGCTTAATTAATGAAATATTTTTTTAAAAATCACTATGTTTTTAGTCTTAATCTAGTTTGGGGTACTAGTTGTTGGGTGGTGGTGTATCCTGCTTGGCTGATATGAAGTGACCACAGTTTCTAGTTTGTGGGTTTTGGTGTGTCCTCCCCCACCACCATGGAAGGTATTTACTGATTGTGGTTGGTTCAACCTACAACTATGAAACTCTTCTTATTTAGTCACTTGACCATTCTCAGGAATCTTCTCTAAAACTCTGCAGTTTCTTCTGATTGCTTGTGAGGAGCTGACGCCAGAACTGCGTGTGCAGTGTTTGAGCAGCTGCGGTGTGCGCACCGTGCAATGATGGTGTGTATCCCGTGAGCTGTTCGGGCTTCCTGCATCTGGGGATCTTTTTAGCCCCAGCACTGCCTGTCTTGAAAAGGCTGGTTTCCCAGAAAATTCCAGAAACCTCTGTATTAGTCAAATTTCCTAATCGTTATTTCTCTTTCTCCTTTCTCATCACTTTCAGATTTGATGAAATCATAATTATACCTCCTCTTCTTATTTTTGGTTGATATTTTAGAGTCAAGACCTCACTCTTGCAGGGCTTCTCTATAACTGCTTAATGAGGATACCCCATTCACAGCTGCGTTTTGAGGTGCAGCCAGTTTTTAATCCATTTAATGTGTGTGGGGTTGATTGTTCTTTACTGTGGTTTCTTAATCAAAATGTCATGTGTAAGGAAGTCAGATGCTTCACTGAAGTGTGTTACATAAACATGGCATTACCTTTATCACCCAAAGTCGTAATCTCATTAAAAAGATCAGGTTTCTGTGATATAATTAGTATTCCAAAAATCTATTAATTGTACTACACCTAATTCTTTATTAAATTGTGTCCTGTATTAGCCATTGCATTACTTTGTCCCAGACATAGGTCAGGCTGACACATATTCTCAACTATTATTCTTTCACAGGGATGCAGGTTTTTTTTTTTATTTATTTTATTTTAACACATTAGCTTTCTTCTAGTTATTTCTGTGTTCCAGTTCTACCATCTACTTATGGTACGCTTTCTGATTTTACTTTTTCCATAAATAAAACTGAAATAGTATTGAGCACTTTTTCTTCTGCTGCATTATAATTTACAACTTAAAAAAAAAAAAAAAGAAAAAAACAACAAAACAAAACAACCAAACAACCTTAGGTTCCAGCAGTTTTCTTCTTCTGTGTCTCTTGTTCCACTTACCAGTTTTGTATGGATTATCATTTCTTATTTATGTTAATTGCTGCCAACTTTTTTCTACTTTGAAAAATATATATATATATGTATATATATATATACACACGAGAGCCTTAATTAAATGGCTTTATAAACAGTAAGTATTTTTGTAAGTTAAATCTTCCAGGTGAAACTTTGTTTGGGTATGCTGGACTACTTTCCCTCTGCAAGCAGGTACTATTCTTTGCGTTTATCATCTTCTGGTAAAGTGGGAAGTGTATAACAGCATGGAAGTAGAAAAATATATGAGCAAATAAAATTTCATCAGCGTTCATTAAGCGTTTTGACTAGGCTTAGCATGTAACTGTTCAATCTTGCTTTTTCAGTTCTTCCAGTTTGAAGTTGCTGACTTCTCTTCTTTAGAGGGTCATACCTGAGTCTGGTCCCTGATTTCTTACTGTGATACTGAAACTTAGAACACAGTCCACTTGGTCACACGACCTGCTGTTCTATTAGTCTTTATTAATGAAGCAATTTTAATTCATGATATGACTTAAAGTCTGCAAAATTTGTGTGCGGGGGGAAAAGTGTTGTGGTTTTTTTTTTTAACTTCCACAAAAATGTATGTTAAAAGTCTCCATTTGTAATTATGAAGTGGATGAAAACACAGAAGCTTCAGTAATGTTGTGTGTGCCTCAGGGCTCTGTTCCATCACCGAAGATCCAAGGGTTCCTTGACACACAAGTTTGTGTTATCTTAGATCAGAGTTGTGCCTGAGATCTAACCAAGTGATTCACTACAAACTCATCCGGGCTATAAAATGAGTTGTTCTCCTCGGTTTGTGAGAGGCTACATGCCAAAATTAAATGAAGAATGAAAAAAAAAAAATCCCATGCAAAAAATTTCAAGAAAGGCACAGAAGGGTAGAGCTCATGGGCAGGTTTTGTTCAGTGACTGTTCTATTTCTGGGTCTGATTTGCTGTTTTCTTCTTTTAGGGAAAACTAATAGTTACCATATTAATAATTTCTCTTTACCTATTGTGCCTTATATGCTTTTACCTCATCTTGTGATGAGTTCTTCCTATAGCAGTAGTTTGAATTTTGATGGAGGGGTAGTGTCAAACAGAGGATTGTTTCAGTCTCATTGTAAGCGGGAATAAATTCCGAATGAGAATTTTCTATGGAATTTAGCAAAAATACTCATAGTAGAAATGTATCTATGCTGAAACGAAATATGTGAAGGATCTTAAAGAATGCTCCTTGAGCTTGTGCGGTATCTGTTTGTTGCATTGCATTGCCGGTGCAGGGTATGTTTCTGGGATAGATCAACCTGTGATTCCTGCACAGGTGAGTTGAGGTGCTGTAACTAGTAAGCAAATGCTATAAACAGGAATGTGATGGTTCCAGGATGTGGAGGATAAATCATCTAGGTCCTATTAACGAGTCTCTGCTGCATAAGGCCCAGCTCACACTTATTTTGATACTGCCTGCTTCAAAGGCAATATGGCCTCAAGTTGCACCAGGGGAGGTTTAGATTGGATATTAGGAAAAATTTCTTTACTGAAAGAGTGGTCAGGCATGGGAACAGGCTGCCCAGAGAGGTGGTGGAGTCCCCATCCCTGGAGGTGTTCAAAAAACATGTAGATGTGGCACATCAGGACATGGTTTAGTAGGCATGGTAGTGTTGGGTTGACGGTTGGACTAGATGATCCTAGGGGTCTTTTCCAACCTTAATGATTCTACGATTCTAAAGATATGTAAGCAGGGATTTGATGTTGTATTACTGAGGCAATACCACACTCGGTTACAGGTGTCACTGTGTACCTGCGATACAGATGCTGAGTGGATTAGAAGTGCATACGGTGCCCTCAACCCCTGTGGTTTTGGCTGAAGTGTCTGTGGCACAATGGCTAGTTTCGCTAATCTGCTCTTTGCATGTGCTTGCAAATTTTATTTCACGTTTCACTACAAGTGCATAAGGCTCACAGACCTTGCTCCCAGAACATGCTAGGTACAAAGGCACTTCGTGTTCAGTAAATTTTGTTTTGATTGGTTCTGTTTTCCACTATAGACACTTTTAAGGAAGAGAGAGAGCTAAGTCTTTTGGGACAATAGGACAAGAAGGTTATTGAGATGGCAACGGGTTCTTGCTCATGGAGATATGGACTGTTGTTTGAGCTGGAGGCTGGTGGATCAGAGCAGAGGGCAGGGAGCATGATCTGCTCCTGTTAGGGTTGGTTGGGCTTCTGGTCACTCTTTACTATGCAATGTGACTGCAATAGTACAGCTCCACCCTCTTCTCCTTGTGCCTCTGTTGGACCTGCCTAGGCTCACCCTCTGCAAGGTGACAGCCTGGCAGGGATGGACTGACCCTCATAACCCCGGCACACCTGCGCTGGATGTGGTCTACAAACACCCTGGTGTACCTCATCCAAAACAGCCCAAGGCTCCGCTGCCATCCCTCTTCCCCTGCCCAAACTCAAACTCTGATATTTTAAATATTAAAACAACACCGAGGGGTAAATCTTCTTAACAGCACAAGGAGAATTAAGCAGGCAACTTCCCTAGGTAATAATGGAAAGTTTTGTAGCTAATTCCCTACACATACTGTGCGGAAAATGAATCCCATAAAATACAAATAACTTCTCCCTGAGCACCTGTAACTTCTTCCTAATATTTAAAATTTATTTACATTTCATTTAAATAAATTTTAAAATTGCAGCACAAGCTCTGTGTGCTTGCCTATCTGTACTGTGTGTATGTATTACGGACCCCTTCTGTAGGAGGGGCGGTTGTGGAATAAAATGCAAAGGTAAATAATAAACTAGTTTTGTCTTTCAACTTTGACAGTCTCTCCCGCAGTCTGGTCACTGCTTTGCCTGGGATTGTTAAAAAGAGTCTAAAAGCAGCTGAAAAGAATCCCAAATAATGCAAGTTCAAAGTAAGTAAACCAGCAAAAACCTACAACAAAAAACCCAATGGTTTTGGTGTTGGTTTAGGATGGGCAAATACAAAACACTTAAATGCAATTCTTTGTATGTTAACAAACGTTTGACCTTTTCTTGTGGTGTTATCCATTGGATTGCATTTTGCATTTGACTCTCTCAAAACTAAGGCTGTGTAGATATGCTGTGCTTTTCGTACTATTTAATCTTATTGCCAGTACCAGCTAAGTTAAGCCCTTCAAGGGTGGGTGCTCAGACCCTGATGGAATGGTGGCCTGAAAGGTAAATCCAGAAAAAATAACTTTTTTCCATCCATTCCTGAGCCAGCTCGGGGCAGGACCAGTGCACTCTCCAAGCAGAGCGGAGTTGGTCAGCACTACATTTCCCTACACATCAACTCCAGCAGTGAGCCAACGCATAGCTCAGAAGAGAAAATGAGACAACGAGCAGAAATATCACGGGAAGACAGTATTTTCTCTTTATGCTTTACGTAGGCACAGTAGTTGGGATTTCAAATACAACCAATTCATTGAGGGCTGTAAGACTTGGCTGCCCTTTTCGTTTAGGAGAGGAAATTGGTACCCTAGTTTATCTATGGATACAATACTTTAGATGGTATTTGTCCAACAGAAATGCTGGTCTTTGAGTGGGGATAGTCACAAAGCCTGCACAGGCATGCTGCTCTCTCAGCAACTCAATAAACAGTTTGCGGTCCCCAGAAAACAGGTTGTACCCAGATTTTATTGCCATTCAAGATATGAAGGCAGAGAAGAAATATTGCTGTTTGCAATGATTTTCTTCTGTAGATTCATTTTAAAAGAAACCCAAACTCAACGTATCTCTCGGGCAGTATTATTGATGGACAAAGAAAGCAGACTGGTAGGACTACAGGTATCCAGTCTGCTGCACAGCGCGTACCCAAATATCACGCCCGACCTGCGTGTAAAGTGTGTGTATAGAGTACGTGTACAAAACAATACAATAAATAAATTGCTGAGGCTTGTGTTCACAGGCACACCAGCGCTATTTGCATGAAGTGATAAAATACGCTCGTGACATTATGGAATAGGTTTTAATCTTGCCCAGGGTAGCTAGGCTCGTACTATTTTATTTGACCCTTCTTTTATGTTGCTTTCAATGCTCTGGTATAGAACCAACCCAATATAATTCAATTCACTACTACTTTACCCTTCAGTTAGAGCAAACCTACAGTGGGCACACAAAGGCCACTGTGATGGTATCTTCTTTGATCTTCAGCTTGCTCAATCTACTTCCTACTGTGCTGGCTCACAATTTCATTTTAATAGTTAAGTAGTTTGGACATCATTAAAAGAACTGTGTCTGGAGGCAGTGATATGGCACTGATCGGTTTGTCAAGTAATTCCATTAAAAAAAGTTCACAGTTCTGTCTTGATATGATGTAGAGAAAATGTCTCATTAAAAACAACTTTTGTAAAATACTTTCACCCATTTCAACTTAAAAAAAAATGAGGATAATTTCTGGAGACTGGCTCTTTCCAGTCTAATACATCATCTTCTTTTAATCTCCACTAGTTCCTGCCTTTTTTCTAGCAATTATTAATAATTTTGTTGCTCTGCTTAATTTTCATAAGTGGGCTCAAATATATTTTTGGAAGCTCTACAAACGAAGGACCAGGTTACGATTCAGGCTAAATGCCCGTTCAACATGAAAGTAGGGTCAAACACAAGCCTACCAGCCCTGGGCAAGATTAAAACCAATTTCTTCCAAACTGGGTAGAACGCAATATGGTCTGTAGCCTCATTTCATGATTGTGTCCACAAAAGGAGCCAGATATGTATCTGCCAATGAAGTAATCGCAGAATACCTCTAAATCCATGCTCCATCTACTACCTGAGTTTCCTCCTTATAGGCATTGCAAAAATGCTTGCATACTTATACCAGAGCATTAGTTCAAAAGTCTCATAAATATTTTCAACCTAGAAATCTTCCTTTACATTGCCTGATTTTTCCAACCGATCTTTCTTTCTCAACCGTTACCTAAGTGGCAACCAGGCAGTAATATGCTACCGAGTAGTTGGTTTTCTCCATGCCTGGGGTTTGGAGAAGTCAACCTGGAGGTAGTGACCTGTTTTAACATTGCATTTTGCCTGATTTGAGGCAGATCCTACCTTCTCTTTCTCAAATCTCAAGAAAACACTTACCTATTACATATTCTGGGTTGAGGGTTTGGGGTGGGTTTGGGGTTTTTTTTCTGGTTGTGTGTTTTGGTTGGGGTGTTTTTTTTGGGGGCTGTTTTTTTTTTTATTTTTTCCTTCCTGACAAGGCTGTTCTGCTTTAGCTAAAGAGGTGCTCAGTGTGCAGGAGAAGGAAATGGACTGCAGCTTGGTGGTTAATGTTATGTGTTGGTTGGTTGGTTGATTTTCTTTTTTTTTTGGTTGTTGTTTGGTTGTTTTTTTTAAATCTAGAAAACTTACTGAGTCGGCTTGACTCTTATCCTTTGTACTTGTTAATAACAGTCACGTCCTCAAGGCACTGTAGGTAGACTGAGCAAGCAATTTTGACTGAGTATGCCATTGTACAGTGAGATAGCTAAAAACTGGTTCCAAAATACAGATTATTATCCCTGGGGCATAGTCATAAGGAGCTGAGGAGTTGCTGGATTACAGCAGGACGGGCAGGATGAAACATTGGCTGATGTGAGAAGGTGCAGTAGTTTTCTGTCTTATAACAGCAGAAGCAGCCAGCTATAATCTCTGTGGAGTAAGAAGAAGAACAGAAAGGGACATGAGCTAGCTCCAAACCAATTTGCCTTAAGATGTGTCGCTCTGTTTTAAATTTCTGCATTTGTAAAGGGACTTAAACTTGTCTTTTACATTTGCCTGTATAATCTTCAGCTAGGGTGTTTCACTCTGCTGATAATGGAGATGATGAAATGTAGGCACCGATGCTTAGTTTTCAGGGTGGTGTTTTTAATTGGGCTGAGCTTACCGTGCCGTGTGCAGGCAGAACTTTAATCTGCACCTTTGTATTAATAGTCTGATTCTTACAATTTTCACCTGATACCCCCCTATAACCAGGCAGGGAAAGGTGTATACATTCAATATTGTAGTCTGAGCTCATTTGAAGACAAACTGCTACCAGTGCTGCTTGCATGAATACTGAGGTTCAATTAAGATGGCATTAAAAACATTGCCAGTTTAATTTCTTGGTCCCCATTCTCTGATGTAGCTGTTTTGTTTGTCAGATGGAAAAGAAGAGATTTGAAAGTTGGCGTTTAAACTAAATAGAAACAATTTACATCCAGCAAAGGCCATAAGGAAGAACTAATAGATGTAAAAAGAAGAAATAATGCTATCAGAAGTGTCTTTCTGCAGTGTTGTTTTTGCCTCTTTTAAATTCCTTTTAAAAACTGTAATAGTAATAGATATGCAACTTTATAATTTCTGATCCATTTGTCTGAGCAGGTATGTTTCACCTGTAAGGATAGGATATGAAATAATTTTTCAATGTATAAATGAATGTGGATCTTCATTTTCCCACCCTGAGCGGGAAACAAAAAAAAAAGCAAGACAAGCCCATAGAGAATACCTCAAGCCCTGGTATCTCTTAAAATAACAGATGAAAAAAAGAAATTTGAAAGCAAAACGAAGAGATAAAGAAGCATCAGCCGCTCAAACCCCCTAGGTATTATACCTTCCAGTGTGCACCATCTGACTGACACACTTCTCCATATGCTGAGGAGGAGAAAGAACTATTCCCAGCTAACCCACAATTATGCCTTCATTATTTCTTTTTAATCTCCTCAGAGTTCCCATAGGGCCTCATATTTGGTTAGATGAATGTCCCTGCAACAGCCCAACTTAGAAAGCTCTGCAAGTCTAGAAGAAAACTTTCATGTTATGTTTAGTGCAAATGTGGTCCGAAGCTATTTTTATCTTCCCTGTACTCTCCTTTTTGTTCCGTCATTAAATAAATTATTTTCAGGGTTGCTTTCAGTGTCTCTTATGGAGTTGAAGGATTTGTTAGCATGGAACAGGAATAATAGACATTTCAGTAATAATTTTTTTCCCCATTGTGTTCTTAGAGGTATTTCTTTTTAGAGATCTTTACAGATGAGCTCATTTTCAGATGTGAGGCAGAATTTGGACCACTTATGTAATTTTTAACAAAAATCTCTAGATTTCACTAGAGGAAATAGTGGGACCTACTAGTCATGTTGAGTGTACTTTATATATTTCACACTCTGTTCCATGCAGATCTAACTGAGATAAAATGATATAAACGCAGATAAGTATTTTTGCCTACCTATTCTGTGCGTAAAGTTATTTTGCTTGGGGGCCCAAAGTATAAGCAGTATAGTATTAATATGGTGAAATTGCTACAATTATGTTGTACTCCTACATTACCTTTGATGTGATATTTTGCAAATTGTTCTGTGCAGAATTATTTTGCTATGGTTACATTGTAAATGTCATTTTGTGATGAGATACTTCGAGATGTATATAATGACTTATAATAAACTTTATGGAAGAATCATAAATAAGAGATTAAAATCTTATATATTGTAATGGTTTTTTTGCATCATTTTTCTGTACCACCTGTCCTAGTTGCTTGTATTTAGGCATTATCTTTCTTTTGCACTTTAGAGGTTTACTTAGTGAATTTAGTGCTAAAAGAAGGTGATTGAAGGACAGGGCTGGCTCTCGTGTCTCTGCACGGTCTTTGCTTTTACATGTTTATGATGGAGGTTTTCAAGTGTTGGGCTGACCGGTAAAATGCTCGAATCTTCCACTGCCTTCAACAGATTTATTTTTTTTTCTTTAAGTCGGTCAGCCTCTGTCTCTGGATCTCATCTTCCATCAAGTTTCTAGCAAAACCCAGGTTGGAATCATATATTTTTCTGTTGTGGGGGCCAAGCAAATGAATTAATAACTTACCTTAGATTTTGTTAGTTTAAGGTAACATCCTTGTAGTTACAGGCTCATGCTGAATTTGAATGAACTGATTGCTTAAAGCCTAAATCTCTGCAGGTTTTCGCCAGGTCCAAGAGAGTTATCTTCTTAGTCCCTGTTCTTTTTAATATAAGAATCAAAAATGTGGGAACTGGATCCCCAAAGGACAGTTTGCATCAAGAAATACTAAAGCCAAAACACACTGAAATACATGCAGTATTGACTGGAATAACTGTGTGATGAAGAAAAGAGGGAAAAAAAAAAAAGAGCATCAATTACAGTATATTGAAAAGACCACATTTCTGCATTTCCAGAAACTTAAAGAAGAAATAAATACCACGTTTGTGGTTATACTGCTAACTGGAAGCAGGAGAGTATTGCTACTCTGGAGCAGGGTCAGACACAACCTTTTACTGTGGCTTGCGGATGAAGGCTGCAGAAATACACTTAATGCACTGAGAAAGAGGGTGTTGAAAATAGATCCATGAATGATAATTTGAAAAATAAGTTGCCAGTCCCAATAACTTTCTTAAACCCACATCTTAGAAAGCATTTATGCTATTTTTGGAACATTATGAAGTCCATCAAAAAGTGCAATCAGCTTTGAATGCAATAAAATAAAAATCAGGTTTGCAATTATGGTCTGGTTAAAATCTTCAAAAAGGGGGGAAGTTTCTCCATGAGACAGAGGATTTATAATGGCTTTTGTAATGGAAGTAGTCAGTAGCTATTGGTAATCTTTGTATTTCATTAAGAGTAATTGTCTTAAGGTGTTTTACTGGATTGTCCCTTAGTAAAATTTTTATTTAAATTTTTTCTTTAAGTGGATTCCAGCCATAATTTTAAGTGTTTAAAGGACACTTTGTTCCCTTAGATACATGCTGAAAGAATTAAAGACAAGTCAATAAAATCAAGACGTGTTTATTAGACCATAAAACTATTTCAAACATGACATGGTATGCTGCTAATGAAGAAGGAATTGTGCTCTGTTGGATGTAAGAAACTCACCTTTCCCTATCGCTCCACCCCAGGACATTGAGTCTTAAAGCATAGTCACAGGGCAGGACTTGCCGAATTTTTTTTCCTAGTGCTTCGGAAGTCCCGTAGGTCTGTCTGTAGGTTGGGTTTGTCGCATTGTTTGTGGTTTATGGCATAGATATACTTGCCAGGTGGGGTTTGCTATGGCACTGTTTTCTTTCAAGAAAATAAATGGGAGGAGAAGGCAGCTTCAGCCCCGAGTAATTTGCTGCCCACCAGGTCTTTGCACCTCTTCCTCTCTTTGCCACCTCCTGCTACTTGCCCAAGCTGATGTGCTGATGAAGTTCTGGTGTCTGCAGGCTGACATAGTCATGACTAGAGTTTCTGTTTTGAATAAGCATGAAAGAGCAGGGCATTAGTCAGGTTAAAGATTTTCTAGGTATGGCTGGGCTGGAAGGAAGGGTGGTGTGTTATGCTTGTAAACTCTTATTAGAAGGCCATTTAAAATGTGTGTCAAGGATACCCCGGAGACCTGGCTTGCTGCTATCTCCAGTCGCCTTTTGACGATGGGAGTGGAGTACTGATATTGTCATTGTTCCTGTGATAACATTGCGCATGACCATTGCCAGTGGATTTTCTGAGGGACAGAGGTCTTTAGAAAACAAAACATGGATGTACAGCATGCCCTGTATTTTCAGAGTGCATAAATTTTCAGCACTCTTCCCCAGGTTTTTTTGGGGTGGTTTTATTTTTTTTTTTCTCCCCCCAGTGGTGGTGTTAATCCAGTGATAACTTCTCTTGCAAGTTCGTTCCTACCCCTAGGCTCAGTCTCTTAAGGACATACTGTGAACTGATGCTTAATTAACCACCTGCCTCCCCAATAAGAGCTTGCTCCAATATGACCATGAAGGGGCTCTTGATATAGGAAAACCCAGTTTTGTTATTACAATAACTCATTTTATATTGCTTTAGCATGCTCTTTGTCATAGTGGGCAGGGTGGGGGGAATGGTATCTCGGTGACGTTTTTAGGGTACCCATTTTGTTAATTTATATATACGTTGGAGATGAAGGTTAAGAACTTTGAAGGAATTAACTGAGACATGCCATGCGAGTAAAATCAAATCACCTCACTTTAAATTTTTTTTTTGTCATGAAGCAAGATTAGCTTAAGATTTGAAAGTCAAAGGATCAACCCATAAGCCATGATCTGTGGACTTTAAACCCAGACTCTTAGCTATTGCTGTAACTCAAGCAATCCTCAGTTTGTTTAAGGCTGAAGTGCTTCAAATTAAACAGCTACAGCAAAATTAAGTTTTTAAACCTGACGATGGAACAGATTTAATGAAGTTTCTATTTAAAGTTGTGCTGTGAGGGTGATATTATGTACTCGTACCGAGTGCCAAGTTGTGCGCCTGTGTATTAGGCGGAATATATAATCTCGTGTGGTTGAATTTTCCGGCATGGATATCACTCAGCAGAAGGAAATGAACACATACGAATAATGCTCGAAGATAATTATGCTAGTTTTTCAGCCTAAATACCTTGGAATCTGCAAAGACAGTTCATAGACAAAGGGGACACCAGTAAAATTCACTGCAATAGATTTCTCCATTCATAATGACAGGAACATCTCTCTCAATATTACTTAGCTAATGAAGGAATAGATCTGCTGTGAAGTTCCTAGGAGGCTCATTTTCTTGAGTACAGTAGTAAAAGTTAGCTGATGAATGACCTAAACTGCTTAATGTTTCTACTTATAACTTCTGAGCAGCAAGGCGTATCTAGGAGAGTACTGAAGGAGTTATCCTCAGGAGGCCCCAGTGTCCTTGTAGGTTGTCAGAGTCAATGAGCCAGGTTTATTTCAAATGGCTCCTTAAATGAACATTTATTTTGTGCCAGTAACACGTTTTTGATTAACAGCTCCTTTTGACTAATTTGCTTCCCAAAACAGCCCAATAAAGGACTCGTTTAAAACATAATTAAAAGCATGTTATTGCTAGTAGTTAATACTGATTAAAACAGGCATTAAGACAATTATCGTTGAAGGAAAGTAAGCACCCCGTAGTTAGTATAGAATCCGTTCTTACAGTTTTTATGCATTGCATAGAGAAGTGGGCTGCCTGCCAAATATGCAGAAGTTCTTATTCCGCACATAATTGTATCAAAACTTGATTCCAATTAATTTTTTTAGTGGACAAGCAATCTGACGCTATTTGTGTTAGATATTTGGATTTTGGTTGTTAGAATGCATGCTCATTTTCAACAAGTTAAAGTTAACAGTTTCTCCTGCCTAGTTACTAAACTGACTAATAAACAAGAAGCATCCCTGTTACTGGGCCTTGTACTGATACTTTAAAGAATGTGATTTCTTAACTGGACTACAGTTTTTGCATTTTTATTTGGTGCCTCTGCAACTTTACACTCTAAATTAATTGCTGATGTTTTTATTAAAAGAAAAAAGCATGACCATCATACTGACTGGCAGAGGTGGTAGTTATTTTAGGTGCAGAAGTGGAAGCTCATCGGAAAATTGTAAGGTCTTAATGTTTTGTGGTGGGGTTTTAGGGTGATTTTTTTTTTTTTTGGTAGCTGAGTGCACAGAGTCTTTGCTTTAGATATATCCTGAATTCATCAGAAAATACACACAGAAATAATGTCATGTTCTTGTTATTAAAACAATGGAATATTTTCCCTCAGAGTGACATACTAAAGACTTTTTTTTAAATTAAGGGCTGTAATTATGACCCAGTAGCTTCTTTATGATTATTATAGAGAAAATAAACATAAAATTGTGTTTGTCACCGCTTCTAATGTTTATGTGAAAGTTCATCTTGTCATTTAACACACACATTTCTGTTTTGAGCATCTTGATTCCTTAATTTCTCAGCTGCCTTCTATATTATGCCATTGCAATTCATAGCAAAGAAAAAAGTACATCCACTATAATCCATTTTAATTTAACAAATCGGTAAGAATGGATGAGGACTTCTCAGGTTATTTTTAACAGTTACTTCATCTGCAGTTTAAAATTTTGAGGAATTTCAACTAAGGACTTGCTTGCAGCATTGATTTCAGCTTTTTCTGCCTTAACTCAATATAGTATTAATATTGGAGAATGACCAAAATTATTATGCAATCTCTTAAAAATGGACTAAAGGAAATTTTGTTCTTATTTCCCAATGTGCATTCTATTATTTTGGGGTTTTAAAATTTTTTTATTAACAAAAAAAAAGAAGGAAACAAAAATATACTAAAGGTTATTTAGCACATCGTTTTACACCTTTGGCTGTACATAGCATGAGTGTGCTTTCAGCCTTCACATTATGCCGAGTTGATGAGGGGGAGCTGTCAAGGATCTGACACGTTCTCAGGGGCCAAAGCTTTGAGTCTGAGATAAATGCTGTCTGGTGTGTAGGGAGCAGACTGAGAGCAATGTGTCACTGGAGCTTTAAAGTCTGGTGGACTTCCAGGGCAAGCATTAATTTGCTGTCATTAATGTCTGCAGTAAAGAGCCTCTGAAAGCAACCTTCCAACCTGAAGTGGTTGTGGTGGGTCCAACATCATCTGGATTCCAGGTTTTCACAGTAACGTCAGCTAAACACCCAAACGTTTCCTTTTTTCCTCAAATCTTAACACCACTGGAGACCAAAACAAGCTGAGTTGAGCAAGCACAAGCTTGACAAATATAGAGGGTATAATGTTGATCCTAATCCTGTGGCTGATACCTATTGCTTTGGGGAAATAGCTGGAGATGGTGTGGAGCTGCTGTTCACCATGCTGAGCTATTTCTAGGAAGAAGGTATGAAGCTTTTGAGCTTGTGGGCTGATGCTGAAAATGGACCATGTGTGATCAGCGGGTTTGGAATAGTTTTTTTTTCCTCCCAGTGTGCGCCACGCTGCTGCGTGATGCCTGTGTGCTCAAACATGCTGCTTTCCCCAAGCATGCTGGGATCTGCCCTCCCGCGGGGCTGTGGGTCTTGCGTCAAGGAGCCCAAGGCACCAGCATCTGCTCTGCACAAAACAGCACCAACAACATTGGCATTTGGCACTGTATGCTTTGCATTTCTCCTTGGTACACTCTTGTTAGCTATTTACTGTTTCAATCCTTAGGTTGCTGTGCATATGTTGCTATAACGGCCGTTCGTAGTATGTGCGTTACATAGAGTTTCTGACAGCATTGACCGTGATAGGTATTAGTAATAGCCGTAACGTGTTATAGCTGCGCTGGGCTGAGCAATAGTGTCTGAAACACGGAGCAAAGAGTTGGAGCTCTGTCCATTGACAACAGACTGCTTGGTGTGGAATGTGAGCTTTGCAAGCATCCCCACTCTGGAAAATATGAATTTTCCACTACTGGTAGACCATATCTAGAAATAGATGCCCATACCAAACGATTAGTACCTTACTTGGCCAGTGGTCCCAGAGCTTCTGAGGTGTAACGCTGTATTCGGGTGCGAGTGTGACGTTTGTAATGTATATATGTGGGGAACCTCTCCCTTAAGCCAACCCACATTTGCCTAAAGTCATCTCTGAAAAAACTCAATCATGCTTCCACTATAGAACCTCTCTGCCCTCCTTGGGTGGGGGTTAGGCCTGTCATCTAGGTGGAAACACAGACCACTTTGTCTGTTGAAGAGGGAAAATGATAATTGTGGCATTGCCTATAATTAAAATCTCATAAGTTTTTTTTCCTGCTTATTCTTCTGAAAATATCAGATGTGTATGTAATCCTCTCGGGGGAACTAACATCTCTCTGAGTTTATCTGTTTTAATTAAACTGTTAGTTAATTCTTGATTCTTGGGTGTAAAGAAGGGGAAAGAAACCATCTGAAATTATTCAGTTACTATAGTTTAGTGGATTTTTAACAAAAAGACATCCCTGTAGGCTAGGAGAAGAATTAAAACAAACAAACCCCAACAACCCTACAATCAAAGACTAGCCAGCTTTCTTGTTGTTCTCCCAGTAGATGGTCTGGCTATTAATAACATTTGCAAGAACATCTGAGGAGCGTGGGTCAGTAAGGGAGGAAAAAAATCCCAAGACTTTGAAATTGTAGTAAAATAGGTGATGGAAGTTGGACTTAGTTGTGGACTAGAGGTAAAATTTGGGGTTTTGGTAGTGAATTAGAAGTGGTGGATTGTTATAGTCCTTGCAAATGCCCCCTGTGACAGGAGAAGAGGTGAGGAAGGGCAAAGGCGCTGGTGAATTCCAGGCAGTTGCTGCTGGTGGAGCTTTGCAACCGCATTCTGAAACACAAAGGTTGTGTTTCTCAAATTCAGTGGAAATGTTCTTGGTGCAGAGCTATAAAATGGTGGCATCCTGGGAAGTTACATCTCTTCAAGAAAACTGTGATTTAGATAAGATTTACAGGAAGACCGTGCAAGACCTAAGGATAGCCTGGTTTGAAGCAAGAGATGAAGCTCAAACGATGCTTCTATAGTGTGATGCTAACTTTGTCCACGTTAAACAAGAAAGGCAACAACAGGAAAGAACTGTTGGGGGTAACAAGGCCTTCAGAAAGAGACGCTGACATGTGGTCCCAAAGGGACTAGCTAATACATGAAAATGACTACGAAGTTCTGGTTCTGACTGAAAACCAGGAAGAAATCATTTGAGATTTTGGGGAAGAATGGTTTTAGCAGACTGCAGAGATGAAGTGATTTCTATAGATTTGAGACGCACACATCGATCTACCACCAGCACAAGGTGCTAGAGGCTTGCAGAGCTCCATCTGACCTTGCAATGGGATGAGGAGGACAATTCTGGGAGAAAAAGGAATGAGAAAGGAAGCGGAAAAGCTTATTGCATTTATCCTATTTTCCCAATGAAAACCTGTGCCCGAAGAGCTGTGGAGGCAGGAAGAGAGAACAGAGTCGAGATGTGTTTTAAAAGTGGAGGGCAAGTTAGTTGACCTGAGGACCCAATGGAGTTGTCAAGGCAGCAGTGTGGTGGAGGTGGCCGTGTCCCTGGATGCAGGAGGGATGCTCCTTTCCTGCAGGGCTGCCTGGCTGGAGAGTGATTTGAGCAGGACTGCCGGGGTGGTGGGACATGGGTGCAAATGGAGGAGCCTTCCACTCATGTCGTGAGGCTTACAGATAGCAGTGAGGAGTAGAAAGCACCAGCCAGGTCCCAAAGTGGGCTGCAAGGATTGTTGTAGGCATGAGAGAGAATTGGGCAAAATTTTCTGCAAGTGACTTGAGTCAGATAAAATAAAGCCCACAAGCAAGGACATGGACAGATAGCTGTGCAGAAACCTTTCTGCTTCAGCCCTGCCTTCCCCAGTCACTTTGAGCTTTCTCCATTTGAAAGTTAAATTTCTAATTTTATTCAAATAAAGCCTGGCTTTCTTGTGTTTAAAAGACTTTCGGTCTTTAGGGATCTCGCTTTAGGTGATGGCTTCAGCAGATCCACTTCAAAGCTCCGGCGGATTCGGTGTCCTATCATAGCATATACTAATTAGTGAAGCTGTGGGCCAAATTCCTGCGGGATATAACCCAACAGATACAATAGTATTATACTGGAATTAGTCCACTAAACCAAAACTGTAAACCTGCATACACAGAAGTCCATGGCAAATTTCCAGTCAATTCCAGTAAATACAGGATTGGGACTTAATTAAGAGATTGGAAAAATCTTGTGAATATTCTAGGATTGCAAATAAAAAGATCTGGAGCTCTTGTATATCAGAAGGAGGAAAAAAAAATGCTTGCTTAAAAACTCACAGTGTATTAGAATAGCGGTGTGAAACCACTCTGTTGGTAATAAGGCATTCTCGTATTTACTCAACGTAGAAGAAAACAGGAGATGTATAATGTGTATGTAGAAACGTATTTCTCGCTTGGGGATTTCTCACTTGTATCCAGAAGGGGAGGAAAAAAAAGGAGCAATGTGAGAGAAAACAAGTGGAAAAAAATGCTACGCAGTCGAATAAACTCGTTATTCACTGTTTTAATGTATAGCATTATTGCTGATGTCAGATGCATTTAGCACTTGCCAGTGTATTATAAATGAAAATGAAGTGGCTCTATCTTAAAACTTCTAAATCAGAAATAGTAAGCTCTAAAAGTGTGTGTTTTGACACCTTTGCTTCCACACCCACTCAGAAAGCAATTGCATCTCAAAATGTTTGAGGAGATGTCCTTGCTGTGTCAAGCCTTCTTCTCGGTTCTGTGCAGGCTAATAAGGCTACGGCTTTGTTGATACATTTTAGGAGGAGTGTGCATTTGGAAGGAGAAATTGGATGCTGAGCTTTTGTTGTGATAGCTCTAAGACTCTGTATTTTGGCTTCGAGTTCTAAGACTCCATTTGAAGAAGGAAAAAAGGAGAGAAACCAGCAGAAATGATTCAGGTGTCAAACAAAAATCTCTTCCAAGAATAAGATTTATTTCACTCTGTAACCCCTTGCCAGAAGTTTGTGTTTTTGGGAAATGAAAATTTCTGTCTTGGTGGTATTAGTAAAGCAAAACCAGCTGAGCATGTTCAAACAATGGAGAGAGTATGTCTCTGTTAATTTTGAATTTTCTGGCTTTTGTCACTGTATGTCACAACCATAATTATTATTTAAACATAGAGGTGAACTGCAAAGCATAAACGCAACTTTAGCTGGGAAATGCTGTATGAAATAAAAGTTCCTGCTAAGTTGTGCAAACCTCCAGCACAGCTGCACACTTTAATTAATCCTTTTTTTAAAACTTTGTATCTGCCATCTGAAATTACCCCAGTGTAATGGAAAGATCCCAATGAAATATTTATGTATCGGTGAAAAATAGGTTTATAAGGTGGTGGTTGGGGAATTTGGGCACTTCCACAGGTTGAATGGTGAGCAGAGATTTACTGTCTCAGCAGAGACTCTGATAGCCTGGTCCTCACCTGAGAGTATGGTCCAGTGCTGGGGGTGTCGGGCTTTCCTCCTGCCTTCCAGTTGGCAAATCACTTCTTCCAGTTAACGTGCAGCACTACAAGGTAATTGTAACTCTGCAGTTTTGTGCTTCTGGAAAACTTCATGTTTTAACAAAATTACAGCTATCTGAGTCTTTTTTTTTTTTTTTTAACACTAAAGAATAGCCTACCTTTAGCAGCGTATCAAAAATCTATGCAAATATACTCTCTGCTTTGAAATAGGTAATTTGGAGTAATGCTGCTTTACAACAAATGGTCTTCACTTTGGCTTTCCAGTGCTTTGGTGTTAGGACTGTTGATAGTCTTCAATGCTTGCTCCTTTCCAACATTGGAAATGTTGGTGAGAGTTGTTTAAGCTGTTACAGGTTTGTTAGAAATGGTGCTTGTGTTGTAGGATTCTTGTATTCTGGCTAGTGTGTCCTAATGATGGCAAAAGAAACCTTGTTTGTGGGGGTACCAGGAGGAAGCACCTGCAGTTGTCACAGTACTCGGATGGCAATGTGAAAAACACACCTGAAAACTTAAAACCTATGTGTGTGTTAGAACCAGTTAAAGTAAATCAATAAGAGTCTCCAGAATTTTTGAATGTACATATATGTATGTATGCATGAAAAAAAAAATTGATGAATTTGTACTCCCTGTTACGGTACACTTCAACCATCTCTAGCAACCCAGCTTCGTCGTTCCTACTCTGCAATTCTGGGGCTATTTCTAGCCACTGCTAGCCCCTATTTGTGTACCTGAGTGTGCACCGATCAATGAGTCAGATGTGTGTGGGGCTATTTCCATCCCTGATGGACTTGTTGGGCTGAAGGAAGGAAGAAGCCTGTCTTGGTATCCAATTACCATCCTAATCTTGTCTCACACTGGCATGGCAACTATGGAACTCGTCTAAAAAGGCAATATAAATTGCTACGACAGATTATGACAAATATTTCATATTAACCCACTCAAAACTAATGGGCACTAGAGTGAATATAGCAGAGGTTCTGGGATCTTTATCCGGAGTCTTTGTTACCTTTATTGCAATATCTCTCTGCTGTTAAGTACATCTGCCTCGGTGGTGCTGGGTGGTGAGCTGATGGTTCTGCTGTGTGCACTGCAAACATCTCTGTAGTGTGTTTTAATTGTGGAACTGGCTCCTCATCCTGTAAAATCTCATGCATATGCTTAAAACAGGTTAAACTTGAGAGGAAGCTTTCTTCTGCTGTGCCAAAGGAGAAAAGAACTCTCCTTTTTTTTTTCTCTTTTTTTTTTTTTTTTTTTTTTTCTTTTTCCTTTTCCCTGTGACCCGGTGTGGTGTTTTGCTGTTTAGGGGGCCTGCTGATATTTTTTTGAATAAGGATTTGGTTAGAAGCAGTAAGGGAAGACCAATGGAAAGCTTGAAGCAGGGAATCGGGTCACCTCTCAAACAATCTCTCATATCTATACAGTTAATATAGAAAGATAAAAGGGCTTTTAAAACTAGGTTTATTCAACCTTATTGTTATATTGTAAAAAGAGCCCTTTCCTCTGACAGCTTCTGTGCTGGTTACTTAAATGAACCACAATAGAAAGCAAAACCTTTCCTAAATATTTGAGAGTCATACTGAAGTGCTTGGCCTGAGCTTGGTTCTAGAGCTGGGAAAAATAGGGTTACTTTTGCATGCAAACAGTGGGCAAAGTGGATTTCAGGGTGGATTAGACATGGGACCTTCTTCAGAAATCATCAAAATAATGACATGGGTACCTTCCTTAACTGGAGGGACGTTGCCTTTGTGTTGTTTTGTAAAAGCCATTATGTTTCTGTCCATGAAAAGCAGTTCATGTGTCCATCCTTAAAAATACCCTTTTATCTGGTATATCTGTTTGAGTAAGCTTTAAAATGTTCTAAGAGAGAATCCTGAATAATGAAAAAGATTATATTGGTAACAGTAGGCAATATGATATTAAGTCACTGCCGTTCATACACTTTGGGTCTCTTGTATTTCTTTCTTTTTTTTTTTCCCCCTCCTCTGGAACAAACTAAACAGGCTTTGGCAACACAGGATCTTATAACATCAAACTGTACTAAAGGCAGATTTCCACAAAGTGCTTGCACAGCACAGAAAGTTTAAGTGTTGGCACTGAGACAGGTTTGTGTGGTACAGAAGAATTCTTATATTTGAATGTTTCTATCTTACAAGCCTTTATATGTCAAACTTTAAGTGGAATTGACTGTTTATCCCAGTTGATTTTGACTAGTGACGCCTTCCAGGTTGGAGGGCGCTCACTTCACTCTGTTTCCCATCAGCACTCCTTGACTACCGGCATGTGGTGCCAATTTGTTCCTTCTGTACAGAAAAGAAAAGAAGTTTGGATTTAATTTTAAGCTTTGACACAAGGTTTAATTTGCTAAAAAGGGGAGCTGTGCCATTGTAAATCTTGGAGGAGACACCAAGGTTGCAAAAATTGTCAGCCCAATCTGTTTTGAGCACCATTTCAGTCGCTTTATTAAAGGAACAATATTCCTTTTCACAGCTTGTTCAGCTGTATCAAACCACACAGGTTAGCATGTTGTTGGCTATTTATTGTACCTTTTCTTGCTTTCTGATCAAGCTTTTATGATAAGAGGGAAATTGATGTGCTGAAAATGATTTATCAGTACATTAGAAAGGAGGGCGGATAAAAAAGTTATTCTGTTTCAGGTGTCTAAACCTCAAAACACAGCAGCTTATGGCTTTTCCAGAGAGAGTCACGAAGAGAATAAAATCGTGTTCCCATTAAAATCTCCCTAGACTTACAGAAGTACGTACATTGTGGATCTGCTATCATTCTCTTGAGAAGAAAACTGTGGTAGAACACGATATTGGCACGTGTAGGAACTCAAGTACTGCTTCACTACTGGTGTCGACTCGGACCATACTTAGCTATAAAGTCCACTTGGCCTGTGGGCATATTCTGATCTCTACTAGGAGGATGTAAACGGTCCCTCTTTAAGTGCTTTGGAGAAGATGAGAGGGTTTAGCATGAAACTGCCCATCTCTGCTGAGAATAGGAATTTGGTCATTGACTTCAGTAGGGTCAGGGTTTCAGCCTGTCCTAATTCTTTGTAAATGTTTTCTGATCCATGATGATATTACCAGGGAAGGGCAGTATGACGTGATGGGCTCTGGTAAATATTTATTTAAACTAGTCTGGTTGAAAAAAAGTAATCATTTTGTCGTTGGTTAAAACTCAGAAATTTAAAAGTGTACCAGGAAAGCTATAATATATTAATGTACATTAAACCTATACACTATCTTGCTTCAGTCCTTTTTTTATTTTACTTTTTAAGAAATGGATGTCTGACCCAATAGTTCATTTATGCTCATCTGTCACGTAAGTCCTTTTTATTTCTTGGATTAAGTGCTACAGACCTAATAAATCATAGCTGCTCTTTTGGCACCGTTCCAGCTCATGTTGTCAATCTGGGCAATGTGCATGTGTAATGTTTTAAATTCTGCAAAACGGCAACTTTTTTAACTTTAACTTTGTGCTATGACTGGCTTAGCTTTCAGGATAGTTTTCATTTTTCCATATAGCTCAGGTGACTAATACAGTGATTTTAGTATCTTAAAAAGTTGTTTAATTATAATGTAAAAAACCTGCTTTGTTCTAAAATATAAGGGTTATGTATTCTTGCTCATTCTATTACTTATTCTTGTTGTGAAGACAGTCTTCACGCCTTTTGGAGGCAGAAAAAAATGCCCAACGAACCCTAAAATTCCTTTTGCTCTCTTATGTAGTTTAGAAACAGCACTAAATGTATCTTTTTGTGTTATTAACATGTGTTTTCTTTTTTCGTCCTCTGGTACGGTTGACTGGGTGGGTAGATGTATATACCCTGAAATGTTTCTCAGCATTAATCAAATCGAACTGTGATGTAGTATTATGCAGAAAAGAGGGGAAACTAGAGATGTGCCATAAACTGGACTATCTGTCAAAACCTCTGCTTTCTTTTGGGCATATGCAACTGGAATGAAACGGGACCTGGTTCTAAATTTCTAATGGCTTTGCTAAACACAACGAGATGCTAAAGCTTTGCCAAAACAGAAGGGAATGTGGATCCCATTTTGCCTTTGACTGAGAAACAGAGCAAAATCGGGGCTAGACAGGGAGGGTGGGAGCCATCGATGCGTCTCCGTGTGAGCTCGGGAGCACGCGGGGCAGCAGCACAAACCTCTAGTCTGTGCAATTCAAATGTCATATCTTATACCTCTAAGCACAAGCGCTTTGATTCTTTCCAGACTTAAAACCCATGCTCTACGTTGTACATCATATGCCTATTCCAGATTACAGGATTTATGGAGAGGAGGTGGCGGTTGCTTTGCAGGAAGCTGTGCAGCCAGCTTATCTGTGCTCAGCTCCTTACTTATCAGCTCTGTCTCCGAGATCTTTTTCTCCTGGTATTTATAATAGGATAGCTGCTACTCCTGAAGGTGAAGGAGGAGTGCGGTTAGATGGGCTTCTACAGCCTCTCTGATTACTCTTTGTGCTTCACTGTAACTCCTCAGTGGAAAGACCCGTTTAACCCTTTCACTGCTCTCAGAAATGCTGTTTTCTGAGTTGTTAGGTATCACTGATGTCTGACATATGTTTGATGGGGTTATGGGCATTATGTTTTAATTGCATATAACAAAGAGCATTTAGAAACAATATGCCACTTCTAAATTTAACCTGAATTTATGAAATTCTACGACATTCCAATTAAGAAAATAGATACCGCAGGAGAGTTGATCAGCCTGTGATTCATCATTTCCATTTCTAGAGCTCGGTTTACTACAATATACTTGAGTTACGCTAGTGAGCATTATGCTTTTATTGCTAGGGCTTTGCATTTGACAATAGCAACATAGGTTTCAGCGCACGGAGTAGTCTGTCTGTGTGTCCGTCTGATCTAGAAACCAACCTCAGATTTGAGTGAACTCCTTGCTGGTTCCTGCTGAGAAAAGCCTGACAACCTGGCACCAGCACTCCCTCGACGCTAGGCACAGGGATTTAAGTCAGCTGCCGAAATCTGGCTCGAACCTTGGGAGTGCTCACTTCCCACCATCCTGCCTACAGCAGGAGATGCAGTTAGAGAGGGGAAGTTTCTCCTAGAAGGAGACCTCTCCAAGCTCCCTTCTCATCCCAATTGTCCTAATATTTCCATTTAGGGCAAGGCAACAGCTCTGTTTGGGACTAGAGGGATACGCAAGGTCTTGTGATGAAGCACAACGTTGTTTACCTGCAACAAACACAGAGAGAGAGAGAAATCTTCTCCCACGTGACTACGGGGAATGTCTCGGGCATCCTCTGTTGGTCCCTGCAGACAAATTGCGTTTGTAGGCATGCAGTGTTTGTGCAATTAATCAAGCGCGTTCTGAAGCCAGTGTAATTTGGAAAGATGACCATTTATAGAAGATTTGTTGTTCGCTGACCGCAGTTACTATTATCTAGGAGAACAGATAGGTCAGATTTATTTAATTTGCTTTTTTTGGTAAAAGCAGTATATTCTGTTAAAATTGGCTAGCAAAAAGATTTGTTTCCATGTGGGTGTGTATTTCAACACTGCGGAAAAATGGTTATTTCATAAGCTGGAACATCAATCTTTGGATTTACACAAATTTTAAATAATATTCCTAAGAGTTTGTAACGGGAGCCAAGAGTTATTTTCTGGTTATTAATCTTTCTTCCCTATCCAAAAACATCCCTAAACTTTGTTTAGCCGTACCGTCTCTTCAGACTGTTGATTGTACTGTACTGGGGCTGAGAATGTTTTAGTTTATGTAACCAGTCTCTCTGTTTAAATTTCAATGACAGATCTTTTCATTTTGTTTACAGCCAAATAACAATGCAAACATGTCATGCTACAGCCGTAGACATAGTGTGCGGTCATTGAAAAGGGCATTCACCAAATTGATTTCTTGGTCTTATCCTCTTAAAACTTATTAAAAGCATTTCATTGTTATGTGCGGCTATTAGCGAGCAAAAATAAGCTTTCCTTATTTACATAAGGATGATAGCTAGTCACTATGTCTTCTCAGTTATTAGTTGTTTGGTTAATCAGAAAGCTGTGTTATTACAGCGTTTTTGTAGACTGCAGTTAAGCAGAAAAACCACACATGGCATAATGGTGAAATGTTTTACTGCAAACCCAAATACTTAGCTAAAATCATATCTTTAATCTATTTACAGCATTGCAATATTTAAATCGTTTGCATGGATTTGATTATAAACTTCTACGTAGATATATTCACGTTGTAGTATTTGGTAATGCAAACGTCAATGTGAGGCAGCTTTCTGGGCATAATTAATACTCAATGACAATTTGCAAGTGAATTCATCTAGTCTCTTCTGGGTTTTCCATCTGGTCCTTATCAGGCAAAGATGTCCGGTCAGCAGTGTTCAAGTTGTTTTGAAAATTCTTTCCCAACCTCTCTCTGCACAGATGACTCTTGCTATTTATCCTTGATAAGGTTTCCCAACCTTCCTAGCAACTTCCTTCTGCTCTTCTAGGAAAGCACAACAACTTCTAGTTGTTATAGCATAATAAATTTTAGGTTTTTCCCTAGTATTTTAATGCAGATTTTTGAGGTAGGTTAATGACGCAGTCTGAGCTTAAGCTCTATTTTTGTCTACTGCGAAAAACCCCCACATCCTAAAATCCTGTTCATAAATTTGCCAGCCTCTGTCTTGAAACTAGTTGAGTATTTTCCTTCCGCTGCCTTGCCTACGGCGTGGAGCGCTGAGCGGCTCTGCAGGAATGACGTTCCTCTTGTGCTTAACCGCTGTTTTCTGGTATCCAGCCTAAACTCGCTGACAGCAAGTTTATATTCATTTATATCTGTGCCAGCATTAAGATCTCGTCTTCATTTACCTCTCTGCTATCCTGAGCAGTCATCTTCCTCATCTGCTACTGCTTTGGCTAGGATTAATATTCCACCTTGAACATGTACTTTGTACAACTATATTTAATTACATTTATAGTAAACTGGTCCTCAAGGACGTATGTAAAGTTTACAGAAAATATTACCACCCTTCTGTGTATGGATGATACCCACTAACTTTTGTATTGCCAGCAGACTTCACCACGCTCTCATTCTTTATGGCAAAATCATAAAATAAGCCATTACATTTCATTTAAAAAAAAATCTTACTTAAGGAACTTCCCCAGTATCTTCCTTCCAACTCAAGAGCATAACATATTGAGGTTGATACTTCATAATGTTTATTTTTCATTCTTTTTTTTTCTGCTTTCCACCTCATTTCTCTTCCTTCAACTTCAGTTGCTCCTTGATGAGTGCTGTGTTTACAATAGATTTTCATGGTTTTAACAAGGTTGACAATCACTGTCTTGCAAATGCATTTACCATTTACCGCTCTCTCCTTTTTCAGAAATACAGAGTACAGGGCTAGCATATGTTTAAGATTCCCCAGATAAATCTTCCCCTCCCCCTCCCCCACACCTTAGAAATTTTGTCTGCATGAAATTCAGTGACTTAAATACATTTGTTCAGGGTTTCTGGACATCTGACAGCCTGGGAAAAGCAGTAGATCCAAATGTTCCCCTGGACATCCTAGAAATGCCATCCGCAGAGAACAAGCGCAGTGAGACTTGCGTTTCTGGGAAGCGTCCCACCTTCCGCTCAAACAGCGGGGCATGCGCAGTAAATCAGACTCTTCCTGGAGTCATCAGTCTTATGGACCTTGTACGGCATAGTGTGTGCGCACAGGCTCCTCTTTAGAAAATACCGGATGAAATATATGGCAACCGTTGCTTATTCCACTCTACTATGTGCATGTTCTGGAAAAAAGAAAGAAAACTTGTTTCAGTTTTTCTATTCCTGTTTGTGGTTTTGAGACGTTGATGGGAATGAGTATCCTCAGACAGGGGAATGGTTCCTAAACTGTATCTGTTCAGAAAACTAAAACACATGTCTGCCTGATTTGTTTTTTTTTTTCTATGAAACTTTTGCCTGTTCTTCCTAGAATTTTAATTTGATTATTACCTAACCTGGGTTGCAGATTCAAAAGTATTCTTATAGCCCAGAATGTGTGGCTGTGGATAATATAGAGCTTTGAGATGGAGCTGGGTCCATAAGAGCCTTCTTAACTTCTCCGAGTATAATATTTTATGTGTCAATAACAGTCTCCGCAACGGTGAGCATCTAATCTAATGCTGAGATGGAGACCGGAAGCCAGACAGATAAAATTAGAAGTGTGAGGCAGTGCTGTGGAGATAGCACAGAGAGCAAAAATTTGATGAGGTGACTTAAAAAAAAAAAAACCAAACCAAACTTGTCTTGAGCCAATATCATCAAATACTTTCAGCTACTGGACAACAGATGATTATGACTGTACATAGCTGTTGTATAAAAACTTTTGTAAAAGAGCCAAAAATGTGTTAAGTGAACTTGTAGGAAATTGGAAAGAATATGGCAAAGGTTTTGAATTAAAAAACACAGAAAGCAAAACTCTCAGATTTCCAAGAAAAAGTATTTTTTCTTTGGAAAGAAAACATAAACACGCCCCATACTCCTGAACAAATGCACATGAAGTATGAGTGACTAAGGGATTAATTCTTCTGCACCAAAACCAGGATCAAATACCCAAAATCTCAACTGAATTAGCTACTCGGCACTCGAGGATGCTTAATAGACGGTTATTTTGAAGAGGAGAATGTGTAGCAGAACTATCTAACAAAGAGAAAAGCCATTCGCATGCCTGAGAACTTCAGGCAATGTCTCGGAAAGAAGTTCTCGAAAAGCTCTGGTAAGAAAACAGAAGCTGTGAATCATGCCGTGCGGTATTAAAGAATTTAGAAAGCACACTAAGAAGTTCCATATCAATGCTTTTTCTTAAATATATTCAACAAAGGGACTATTTCCCTTCAACATTTTCAAATTTCAGCTTTCTCTGCCTTCTGCTTTTTAGCAGTAGAACTGCTCCAAAAAAACTTGCACGGTTATAGCTTTTAGTGTAAAATCCCTGGATTTCTTGCTTTTTATTTTCCTGCTTCTCAATAGGTTTAGAGAGAATTTTAAAGTTATAGCCTAAAAAGTGAATATTAAAAGAAAGAGATTATAAAAGCAATTGTAGAAAAGTTTGGGAACTCATAACTTCCAGCTCTTGCTACAGCTGCAGCAGAACTGCCTATGTGAACACATCACTTTGTTCTCCCACAGCGCTCTACAGTGGTAAAATAACTTATTGAATCTTTGATTTCTTATCAGTACTTTGCTGATTCACCACTACAAAATGCATTGCCAATAGCGATGGTGGAAGAAACACATTCAGACTCCCAGGCTCCTTGAACAAAGCATTTCAGCAACTCCTCTGATTAAACTTTCTTGAATTCCAGTTAATATTTGTTGAATCTCACATCTCTAGAAGCATAAATCACTTAAGGAAAATGCTTTGGGATTCGTTGTTTCATCTGATTCATTGGAAAAACCTTAACAACTGGCCACTGAGATTGAGTTGCTGGAGCAGGCTGGTTATGGGAATTCTCCAACTCGAGTTTGGATTTTTTCCTACTCCTAATCAAATCTCACTGCTGTAACTTACAAAAGTTAAGAGTTTTTGTTGGTTTTGTTTTTTTTTTTTTTTTTTTAATAAAAAAACCCTAGTCTAAGCAGAAGTACTGTGCTAATAGGGGGTTTAAATGGATTTGAGAGGGAGTTTAGAATTCCTGTATAATTCAAAGGCGTGCCAAGCTNTCCCTACGGTAACTTAAAAAAGTTAAGTTTTTTTGTTGTTTTTTTTTTTTTTTTTTTTTTTTAAATAATAAAAAATAATTACTGCATGTGTTTCTATGGGCCTGGCTTACATAGAGGTCAGAATGGATATTCCAAGATCATTCTTATCTTGAAATGTTGGCGTTGTGTAGTGTTCAGCTCCCCAAGAGCAGTCTCAACCTTCAGACTGATCAACAACAATAAAAAAAGGCCTCACTTGTGATTTTGTTGTTGTTGTTGTTGTTTTCTGACTTTTCTTTCCAGAATTTATTTAGTTTGACTTTTTCTTGTAGGTCCAATGAGGTCTTTGAAACAAGTCTGATGAAAAATTTTGAAATGCTGGATTAATGAAATTTGCGACAAGAATGTATGTTTCCATACTGCCTATTTTTGTTCATTAGACACACAAAACCCTGCAGCAGTAGAGCAGATAATTTTTGAAATGGCTCAGAAAAATTGTGCTTTCCTGTGTGTATTAAGTAAATTTTCTATACTTTATGATTTTAATAATATAACTAATGTACAGGATACACTAAGAAACTAACATCGAAGGTTAAAATGTAGCTTTCCTCTCTGGCTTCTCATCTGCTGTAATAGATGGGAATTTTCACTTCTCTATCCTCTCAGTTGTATGCTGTAAAACCTGTTAGTGTCACTGAAGATTATACGGGTGTTTCTATGGAGAAATTTAGTCTATATTTTACATATATGAAATTGTTAAAAATTGTGTCGCATTCCTAAAATGATTGCTGCAGGACGGCTGATATCCAGCTAACTCATGCAAAGCTGCTTTTAGAACATCCAAGGTATAAGTAAATGGGGAATGAAAAGGTGTGAAAGAAAGCCTTGCTTGCTCAAAAAAAGCAAATGCTCTGGGGTAAAAATAAGCAAATATATAAAACAACTAGAAGAATGCATGTCTCGTCCCTCACTTCCAATAGTTGCTACTTGGTGCTGGAAGATTGCTATAAAAGCTCTCCTGATTTAGATATACGCTGTGTTGCAAGGATCTGTCTTCTAGATAGAAAGGTGAGTCCCTTCAAAAGTGGGGTTGGAAGTTATCCCTGGTTATTCTCTGGAATGAGGAAAGATAATGGAAAAATGAATTGGTGCCTAGAGGAGGAAAATATTTTCAGTTGTACAGGTGGAGTTTCCATTAAAAATAAAGTTTCATTATGTTCAACAGTCTCTGGTGTCCCGACAGCCATAGAAAGGATCATCTTAAAATAACTCATAACCTTGCTCTCCACCTGCTGTAGTAATACGGTGTCGTGGTTTAGCCCCACTCGGCAACTAAGCA
>VYZW01061046.1:11263-40407 GCA_013401315.1 Balaeniceps rex
GGCCGTGTTGCCGCCGCCGCGGGCGCCGGCCTGGCCTGTACAGCGGGGCCGCCGGCGGGAGCCCGCCCGCCCCGGGTGCGGCGTGACGCCTGGAGGAGAAGCCGCCAAGAAGGCGGAATTGTTCTTTTGTGTTTTTTAAAGGAAGGGGGGAGCCGCCCATGCCGCCATCAGGCGCCAGCGACCCCAGCGTAAAATAAAGCCACCGCTAGCGAGGCCCCTCGGGCCTTGTGTCTCCCTCCGCCCGCAGGGACCCCGGGCTGGGGAGCTCACGCCTCCGGTAAATGGCAATGCTGTGCAAGAGGGACGTAGCAACAGAAAATTCCTTGAAAACTCAACGGGAAGGCAGCGGTGGCACCGTGGAGTTTAAAGCCTGGGTTGCAGCTCCCCCTCATTAATCAAATTCTGCACCGATGAAAGGGAAAAGATAGTAGACACGACAAATCTGGGCCCACAGTGCAATTTGAGGAAGAAATCTATCTCATTGAGAAAATTGAGGAGGAAATAAATGGCAGTGCAGTTAGCAGAGGAAGTAATAAAATTGTGGTTTAAAGTTGTGAGGGTAGGCTTTATGATTAATTCGTACACTCAAACAAGGAGAGGAATAAGCAAATATGAGCCTGATATTTTAATTTATTGTAAGTGAAATTTGCCTAGAGATTGAAAACTGACTGTGAGGATCCACACCTTACTTAAACATAATGTTTTTCTGCAGGGACGCATGGATAGAGATGAAGCATGCTCAAAAATTAGATTTTGCAAATTATGTGAGAGTTACATGACTAGTCTAGGAATAAACTGCTGGAAGTTACCTGGCCACTTCCTCACTTGCATACCTTGGAAATTCAAGTTTTATTTCTCTAGTCATATCGTAGAGCCCAACTGACCAAAGCTATGAAGATACGCTTGCCAGGCAGTGAAGTATTTTGGAGAAATGACTTTGCTATCGCAAGACCCTATCGCTATCACAGAGAAACCCACAGCCACATTAGGCTTCTTGGGCTAATTGGCTAACCAGCACAGTGTATTAAGCCTGGGCAGGGAGCCTACAAATACTTCTGTAATGTGTTCTGAATATGTTAGTACAGATACTTCTATGATGTGTTTTGCCCTACAGCCTTAGGGGGAGGGAAAATTAAAAAGCAGCCAGATGTGTCACCAAGCCCTAGACCTTCATGCTTTCTCTATGCTTTGTAGTCTGGCTGTAGTTTGGGTTTCTTCTTGGGTTTAAGAGCCCACTTTGGATTTCTTCTGAGTTGTCTTCTCCTTTCCTGGAGCATATAATAGGAAACAAAAAATGTTCAGGTGTGCTATCAGGCAGAGAAGGAAATTGAACTTCCTCTCCTATATACTGGGGGAGCCCTCTAACTATTAAAGTATCGGATAAGAGAGTGGGAAAGGATATTTCTTTTCTTGTATTTGGAAGGAAGACTGACACTCCCTACTTCAACCCATCAGTTTTTAAAAGAAAAACTTAAGTCAGAGAGGGTTTGAGGCCATGGATCATGCTTGAAAACCATACTCTTCAACCTACCACTGTGGAAAGACTCTGTGTAGAAGACTTGCACCTATCCTCAGTGTTTCCTATGGGCCATTTTGAGCGGCTACTCGTTCAGGAAGCTAAAAGATCACTTTTCTGCATGCCTAATTCAATCATGTTTTATAAGGAATCTAATTGCTTAGGTAATCAAGGACTATAAATTGCACTGCAACTGGCCATGTGTCTTAAAGAAATGGTACTGTAAGCATTACGCATATAAATGCTTCCATGGCCAAACTTCTTAGATCCCTTGAAAAATATGTCTTAGGCTCCTAAATCACGTTTGCCTCACAGTGCCTAAATACCATTAAATTTAAGATTTGCCTCTTCTTAAGTACAACATCAACACCGTTGGCATTTGTCATTCGATTCGTGAAATTCAATCTGGGAAGAAGCAATGCGAGAAAATCAGCTGTGCTTCAATGCATTCTCTAACAGCTGCACTCCTCAAACGCTTCCACTAGATGCCTCTGTTGTTTTTAAAGTAAGCTTCCAAAATGTAATTCCTGTTTAGCCTAACCGTGTCAGGCGTATTCTCAAGACCATTTCTCTTGATGTTGCAATTAAAATACATGATTTGCAAGCACTCAAAAAAACATCCCAAACTCATTTCAAAGCACACATCCCATCAGCCTTATACAATATTAATATACAAAGCAACTTTATGTTGCTAGTTTCTATCATCTTTTTATTAATTCATCCAAAAAAACCTTGTCAAAAAAGGGTCACATGTGGCACTATGCAAAAAGTAGACATCAGAATTAAATATACATGCTTCTGAGTGATGATTATACAGTTTAGGAGGCCCATGCAACGAATTATTTGCTATGTGGTGGTGCACATTTTAATTTGTAATTTTATCTCTTTAATTGGAATAATCCAAGCTAAGAGTACAAGCAAGGGTTTCTTACCCACTTTTATCCACTTGGGTATGAGTACAGTTTTCTTGTGGAGCATCCTGTTTTCTGGCCCAGAAGCTAATTATTCCATTCAAAAGAAGGCAAATTCTGCTGTATAAATTGTATTCAGAGACACCTCCCAATGTCATGATTGCCCTTAAGCTACTTAAAACGCAAGTCTAGGGAGGAATTGCTACTCTTTGGCATGTTTGCCAGGTACCTGTTTTGTTAAGTTATTACCTGAGAAACAATTCGGTTCCCCAAGGAGCCAAAGGAAGTTAGGTAATAAATTCCTTCTCTGCCTCCTCAGCAGATCCATACTGCGGGAGATTTTGTACCACCCTGGACAGGCTCCTTTCCAGCCACTTATACTAACGCTAAATGCAGTGCAGCAGTCTGCAACAGTACGGAGTGGCTGGACACCAATTCCTGAGATAGGCTTTATATAAACAGCTAAAAATCTAAGTCAGGCTTTTTTTCTTCTTTTTATTTTTCATAGCATCTGGTTTGGAAAATGAATTAAACGTTTTGGAAGTGAATAAGCATTTAATTTTGGTGATGATATAATGTTTTACATTATTATTGTCTAGGGTGCTATTTTAAAATAAAAGTCACTTTGTATATTTGAGGGGAGGGGAAGCCCCTCAGCAATTTAAAGTCCCCATCTGTTTTTTTTAACTATTTTCTCACAAAACGTGAGAACCTTCTGACAGGGATCTTGTCTCTATATCTTTCTGTAAACTGTCGTCTTGATTGCTGGTGTTATACAATAATAATGCCAAATTAAAAATTTTCTACCATCTGCTCTAAAGGGAGGAGCCTTGGAGTCTCACCAATATAGTCACTCTGGGAAATGATACTATGAGTCACTAGGAACAATAGTTAGTGCATGCTCAGTTTTTCCCCAGCTTTGCTTACAATTACTTAGCTTGAAGGGTCTAACGTTTGAAGGTATTCACTTAATAGCTGGAGTCCAATAAAGACTACTAAAATAATTTTAAATAGGCCACAGGGGAGAAAGGAAGCTCATGGGACTAGGTGGAGTATGCCTTTCTTCGTTCCTGAACATATGGTTGTTGCTTGCAAATTGGGAAACAACCTTTCTTTTCAGCTCCAGATGCAGTGCTGCACAGTGGGTAGCTTCCAAGGATGTTCCCTTTGCCCAGAGCAGCTCCACCCCACAGCCAAATAAAAGGGACGTTGGCTATAAAGGCTTTTTTCCCCCTCTTAAAATAGAGTGACAGGAAGGAGATGATAGATGCAGGATCAGGTCAGAAGCAGCTTCCTAGAAGGGGAAGGAAGATTCTGCAACGTCCTGTAAAGAACTATGTATTCAAGTCTGCTGAATCCCTGGAAGAGTCTTAAAACCTTCATTTTCAGAAAATAAGTCTTAAAATCTTCGTGTTCAACAAGTCTGGGGAAGATTACTATTATGCTCCAGCATAGCATTTGTTCTCAGTTACCATGTGCGGGATGTCCACTAATCCCGAGACAGAGCACTGCTGGGTTCTGCTCCCCAAAGGGCTGCCAGGGCCGCATGCCACTCAACAGCTTTTCTTTCAGAATTTCTGCAGTTGATTTTTTTCCCCTGCTAAACTAAAAAAAAAAAAAAAATTCCAAATCTACCAACTGCCTCTTCCCAATACTCTAGACAAATTTAATATGAAAATAAGTCTTAAATTAATCACAACCTAATAATTTTCAGTGTAGCCCGGCAGAGCTGGGTGAGACAAGAGACAGCTCAAGTACAGTAAATTTGCGTGTTATTTTACCAGTACATGCTGCATCCACAGTGTGGGGCTGTTTGCCAGAACATGTCTATTGTGAAAGCCTAGGCTTTTTTCCATTCAGGACAGCGGAAGAATGCCACTGCTGCAGACTCCAGTTTGATTTGAAAATCCCTTAAGTTCGTGTGCAATGTATGCATTTGTGTTCATCATTTAAGCCATTCAGCTAAAGTTGTCTACATTTCTGTATTGAGTCAGATTCTGTTCATGAACTGGATGTAGCTAGTAATCAAATATCTTCCTTCAGACTGTGATCTATCCTAGACAAACAGGGTTAGATTGTAGTAAATTAGGACAGCTTCATTTATGTTGGACTGCTGTGTAAGCAGGCACCATTGTATAGCAGGCTGAAGGTCCAATAAATAGCTGTATACACTGTCAGGTATGAAATAATAAAGGCACAGGTTGTAACACAGACATTTACCTGAACCATTAATTCATTTGTATCTTTTATTTATTTGTCAGGGGCTGTTCATCAGTCCAGGTTTGTTTGTAAGAGTCATAGAGAGGATTGAAGATCATGCATATTAGAAAAGACTTTCTTAAAGATAAGAACAAAACACAAATTCTGAAAGTAATCTGTGAGCAAATTTTATATACTCAGTTATTTTGTTCTCTTTATGCTCCTGACATTTTTCAGCCCATCAATGTTAATTATGCTCAAGCATTTTAATGCATGTTTTGTGGTTCCTTGCTTCAATTACAATTGAAGGGTTAGAGACAGAAACTTTATATTCTGTATGTGAAGTCACTACTGGAACACCAAAAAGTTTTTTGACTTCTGTGAGCAAGGACAACTGTTATTTGGCCTGACCTTCAGTGTAATACCAGCAAAATAATCCCACGTAATACCTTCTTCCTCAGTTTGACTTTACCATATGCTTGTAATACCAGATCTGGATGTCTTTCTGAAAGGCTGAAGGACAGCCAGTGACAAAGCATCAAATCCACTGCATACACAGGTGACCTGTCTAGCATTTATTTACCCATTATTTACCCATTCATGGGTAAAAATTCATGCCGTCTCTGCCATACATTAGTTTTACAGCCATCAGTTTGCCTTCTAATGAAGAAATGTTGAACTGCCTTCTTCAGAAAGGTATCTGTGGACTGATCTACTCAACTACTCTTTAAAAACTGAACTCTCATGCCATACAACAGCACAAGGGGGCATGATTTTTCAAAGTATTTTCTTACCGGTTGGTTTTCAGTGCTGGCTTTGGCCGCAGGGACAGAGATACCTGATAATCCACATATCCATATGACTCCAATATACATCTCTCAAATGAGCCCTGAAAATCATAGTAAGGGTGAGAAAGGATCAAAGCTCCTTTCAGCTCATTTTTTGTAAAGACTTAAGCAAATGTACTTTATACACACAGGAAATTACAGTTGTCTAAACTGGACAGTTAGCTAAGCTGTGGCAATGAGAGGAAATACAACAAAAATGTCATATTTGAAGTCCTGATACTATTTACTTTTGTTTTAAGAGATCATGGAGTACTTGTCTGTATAAACAGCCAGGAGCAACACACATTCCTAGGAGTCCTTCCAGTTTTATCCACTGTATACTCATCAAATTGATGAGTACTTAAACCCACATATCTAGAACACTCACCTGCGAGCAAGGTGCCCTGAACTTACCTTGCCTCATTTTCTGCAAAGGGTCCAAAATTCTGCTGCATCCATTTTTATTCACTGATGTTTTGAAATTACCTATATTTATGTGAACATCTTGATGAAGCTTTTGGAGGTTCAAAATATACATGTAAACACAGATACCAACCTATTCTTCTTCACCAGTAATTATTTTAAACAGTAACACCTATTATGTTAGCTCCTTACCTGAGTGACTGATTGCCAACACTTCGCAAAATGTGTGTGTGTATGTATCTGTGTATGTATATGTAATTGTTGCTTGGTTCTAGATGGGTAGGGAAACGCTCATTTTAGAAAATATTTTATTTACAATACTTAGTAATAGTTAAGCAAGTGCCTGAAATTTTTGGCCATGGAGAGGAGGACTGTGTTCGGGTCTATTCTGTCCAAAAGTTGTTGGAGGAGGGTCACTTGTACTACTTATACATCTTTTCGTATGAACTTTTGAATTATGTTGGCTGCTACCTGCGTATTCTGCTTTTCTTTGAGTAAGTGATCATACTTAACTTTATTTCGCTTTTTGAGGGCATGTTCAGTAGCGAGCTCTTTGATTTACATCACTCTAGTAGAATAAACCTCTTCAAAAAGGCAAGTTAAGCCATGTTTATGGCTGTTTTACCATAAGCAGTTTGAGTAGTTACTAGAGCAGTGCAGAGCAGCCAGAGCATACTAGTGGGCTAGCATACAGCTAGTGTGCTAGCTGTTGATGTATGGGCTGGATGAGCAGACAGCAAGGTGGCTTGAAAACTGGCTGAACGGCTGAGCCCAGAGAGTGGCACGAAGTCTAGCTGGTAACTAGTGGTGTCCCCCGGGGGTCAATACTGAGTCCAATCCTGTTTAACATCTTCATTAATGATCTGGATGATGGGGCAGAGTGTACCCTCAGCAAGCTTGTAGATGACATGAAAGTGGGAGGGGTGACTGATGCATCACAGGGTCGTGCTGCCATCCAGAGGGACCTTCAGCAGGCTGGAGAAATGGGCTGACAGGAACCTCATGAAGTTCAACAGTGAGAATTGCGAAGTCCTGCACCCTGGGAAGGAGAACCCCCAGGCCCCAGTGTATGTTGGGGGCCACCCAGCTGGAAAGCAGCTTGGCAGAAAAGGCCCTGAGGGTCCTGGTGGACACCAAGTTGACATGAGCCAACAATGTGCCCTTGCCACAAGGAAGACTAACTGTATCCTGGGCTGCATTAGGAGGAGTGTTGCCTGCGGGTCAAGGGGGGTGATCCTTCTCCTCTGCTCAGCACTGGTGAAGCCACACCTGGAGTACTGTGTCCAGTTCTGGGCTCCTCAGTACAGGAGAGACATGGAGCTACTGGAGAGTCCAGCAAAGGACCACAAAGATGATTAAGTGTGGAGTGGAGCATCTCTCTTATGAGGAAAGTCTGAGAGAGCTGGGACTGTTTAGCCTAGTGAAGAGAAGGCTCAGCTCAGGGGGGATCTTATCAATGTATATAAACACTTGAAGGGAGGGTGCGAAGGAGAGGGAGCCAGGCTCTTTTCAGTGTGCCCAGTGACAGGACCAGAGGCCATCGGCACAAACTGAAACACGGGAGGTTCTCTCTGAACATCAGGAATCACTTCTTTGCTGTGAGGGTGACTGGGCACAGGTTGCCCAGAGAGGTTGTGGAGTCTCTGTCCTTGGAGATATTCAAAAGCCCTTTGGACATGGCCCTGGGCAACCAGCCCTACGTGGCCCTGCATGAACCAGCTCACCTCCAGAGGTCCCTTCCAACCTCAACCATTCTGTGATTCTGTGAACGTGGCTGTGTATTTTAAGAATGGCTTTTACTTTTCAAACCACAGAGAAACATGGTTTCACAGCTTCCTTTGGTGGCTGGTGGTTTTCCTTCTCATGCTTTCCAACAGTGCACCTTCCTTACCCACATTTTAGATTCTTTGAATCTAGCAAGCACTTCAATACAACTAACTAGTGAATGTGGCTTTTTCCATAGGAGCCAACGCACATACAGTATCTGTAATTTAATGTTACCAGATTCTGTTCCTTACAGGATGCTGTTCTCCAATTGCTTGTCATATTACTAGTCTTCAGGCATTTAGGCTGAAATTTCCCAGGTTGTGTTTCTTCCTTGACTCTTTTTGGAAACTGAAAACACTGAAAACTGTTCTGGATATCTAAAAATAGAAAGGAAATATGTAATTTTAGAGAGGTTAAAAGTTCTTAGTTTTACTTGAAATTTGTAAGCAGGACTTCAACTTCGGCAAGACAACAGATCATCTGCTTTGGGGGGAATACGGGCTTTGTCAGTGATCTCATGAATAATCACTGAAATTTGACCAAGCTATTAGTATCTGAAAGCCTCAATCCCAGCTGTTCAAAAGCATCCCAAACTTTTGAAGCATAATCCGAGAAACACCTCTTAGAATGATTTTCAAATGTATAAATGTCTTTAGCATGCTATTATTGGACCAATATTTTTTCTTATTTCAAAACTTCAAATAAATCTCCACCTATGAAGCAGATATCCCTTCCTTGTTCCTGAAATAAAGTATAATTAGGAGTCTTCCAGGGAGGCAACTGGAAAGCTGTGGTTAGGCCGGTACATGCAGGGAGACAGAGCCTTGCCCCAGCTGCTGTGCAACACAGCTACTTCTTCCAAACTGGCCTGAGTGGTCAATAAGCAGCAGAAAGACTCGGAACCAGAGAGGGGGAGAGCCAGACTTTCACAGGTCGCCTGGAAGACTCTTGGCAATTTTACCTTTCCCTTATTTGTTCTCTCTGTTCTCATCTTCATGGATGATGATTTCCAGTGGTGAGGTTTTTTTCTTATGTGATGTGATTTTGTCTCTCAAATCTTAGAGTTGCGTAGCAGAAACTTACGTTATTTTGGCATAGTTCACTAGCAGTACATCAAACAACAAGAAAATTTTAAAATGCAAGATCCAATTCTAACAGTATGTAAAGTAAAAGGCAACACAGCATTATTTTCACACCTTGCCAGAACCTTTTCTTCTTACCACAGAAGCAATTAATGTTGCATCAGCTTTCTTTTCATATTACAGTCACAGTGCTTGACTCAGGATAGAAAAGGTAATTGTCAGTTTTCTGTATTACAGTCACACACACACATGAAATCTTTTTCATGAAAAAATATTCTAATTTTGAATAAAACTTCTGAAATCTCTTGAGAGGCCAGAAATGAATAACAATGAAACCATTTATCACTTATTGAAATGAAATAATTACAATGAAGGTTGCCAATAATTTTTTTTTCTTCCATATTTCTGGAAAAAAGAAATCTTGTTCTAGAAATGCTGCAAGATGAAAAAAAACCTTCTATGTATTGGTATATTTAAACTTTGCACAGCAGAACTAAGACTTTGGTTCAAAAATCTATTAAGACATTACCTTAGTTAATGTTACTAGAGGGACAAAAAATACTAACTATGGAGGATTTTTCATTATACAGAAGTCTCCAGCCATGGCCCAAACAGAGACCATTACTGTCATTTCACATGTATATCAATTAGTGTTCTATCCTTACCTTGCATACTGCTTTTCATCTTGTCATCAAATATTGAAATATAAATGTGAAAGATTTCCTTGGCAGTATGGATTGGGGAGGGAGGGGGAGTAATTTAGAGGAGGCGTTTGAGGGAATGGGATATGAGAGAACAGTGGAAGTCACATTTTGAAGAGAGCATAGCACATAATATTGAAAGGTCCTTGATTTACTTCTGTATTTCAAAAAAATATTGAGCAAGGAGATCTTTCAAACTTTGGTGATAGTAATAACAATACAAAAATAATAGCAGGTAGAAGATAAGATAGGTGTTCTCATTTGCAGGCAGTGAACCAAGTAAACAGAAGAATGCATCTAAAATATAACGATTAAGGACAGAAAGCAGAATTTTCATTTTTTACTCAATGCATCATGCTTTTAAACAGGATTAAATGTGTACATGCATAATGAACATACCCATAGTTACACTACATGTTTATTACAAGCAAAATGTCACCTCATGGCACTAAAACCCACATCATTTTATTGTTTAATAATTTTCTGCTGCAGGATTTCTGAATTGTTCTATGATGGTTTTAATGTTGGCCATTGGAGAAGGAAGTAATTGAACTGGTTTAAAAGGGGCTGACTTTCAAAGGGTGGGTACCTTGCTGTTTCTGAGGTTGTCTTGAAAATATCTCCGTCTGAAAATCCAGATATTAAGGCATGCAAATTAAGTAGTCATTTTCAAAAATCATGACTGTAAAGTCCAATATCCTTTAGCCATCCCTTGAGGCAGAGTTAATCAAATTCTAGCTATGGATTTTTTTACACCCATGTTGGCAGAGAAATGCTATATAATTACAGATTACATAGCTGATTGATGGTGACTTCATGAGTCACACAAAAGGATAATGAGCCATTTCTTTAATAAAAAGTATTTAATGAGTGGTGTTTCTACTTATTCCTTTCTCATTTTAAATGAATACTTTAGCTTTAGAGCTCTGATTTCCTACATTTCCAGAAAGATACTTCGTATATTAGACCATACATACCAATTTATGAATCATTGGCTTTTCTGATTTTCCTTGATTGTTAGTTTAATAACACAAGATGCGAAAGCCAGTCAACAGCATGTCAGATAAAATTCCAGTAGAAGCTTTCCGGGAGTGGAATACCAGCAGTGCAGCTTCCCTTGAGGCTTCTTCATAGAACTGTGTTGCCTTAATGCAATTTAGTAGTCTATTCCCATTTAAATTGAATTCTCATCTGATATAGAAAAGACCTAATTTTAAAATGCTGTAATGTAATAATATATACATAAATAATATATAAACTATAGCTTTACCTAGTATTATCTGAATTTGTTCTTCTTTATCTCTTTCTTTCAGAATTCATAGGATTATAAGATAGAAGCACTCATGTTTTGAAACAGCTGGGAATGATGTTTCTGGTTTGTAAATCTACAAATTGATTAAATAAACAGTTTGTTTATATATTACAGTATTTCTCTAATCTCAGAAACATTATATTCTATTAAAAAAAAAAAGTTTTTTACATTTCTCCAGTCTTGCACCTCTGTATTTCTCCATTTCCCCCTTGTTACCCTATTTATCAGACTTCTCCTCCTTGTACCCATTCAGTACTGGCACCCTTCTCAGAAGACATTTGGCAACTAGCTCCAAACCATTTAATTTACTTGCATTTGCCACACACAAACATTCAGGTTATTGTTTCCAGTGGCCACCAGGTTGTGGTTCCAGAGAAAGAATTGAGTTTCCAACTAATGAAATAACCCTTTCTTTTCTATTCAGGATCACATAGTTGAATTGAATGCCTAAACTGGAGTAAAGTGATACTGTTTAATCTTACCTGGATTTAATGCCACAACTATACTACGTTTGCTTACAGCACAGCACAGTCGCTTTAGTAATTTTCAGGCCTTCCTAAAGACCACATCATCTTCTAGTAGCTCATCCTGCTGATGACAATGGTCATTGCCAGGTGCTTCTTTATATCCAGGTGACTTCCGTAGTGACCACAGTTATAAAACTAAAAAGTGTCTTCCTAACCCTTGGCACTTACTGGATGTCTTATGCCTGGAAGCATGACTACCCTTTATCCTATGTAAACTAAATATGCCTGGTTTTATTCTTCATATGTAATTCCTGTGGGTCTTCCTTTTCTTTGAATTACATAATTTAGCGACTTCAGAGGTGTTTTTTCCTTTTTCAATCATGTCCAAGGAAATGAATACCAATGAGGTTACAGCTATATTAAGGGAGAACAGCACCAAAAAAGTTCATAGGCACTAGTATAATTTTCCTGTTACTCACTTCTATTGCAGGAACAAGAAATATGGCAGTAAGAACCTTCATATGATAAAGCATGGCTACTATACGATACATACTGTTTTACTTATACTGCTTTAATTGTACCTTTAAATGTAATGGAGAAGAAACAAGAGTGTGGGTGTGGAGGGAGAAGGTTGTAGCCTTCTGCGTCACACCATGCAGCCCACGTGAGATGGCAGTGACTGCAGTCCTCCTCGCTCGCCCGCACTCTGCTGCGCCCAGGCCTGTGTTCACATCTGGCAGAGGTGCTGCACGCTCAGGCAGAGCACTTCATGTGTGACCAACGCGTGATAATTAGAGTGCCATGTCATGGCACTGTGTGGTAACAATTGTATGAAACGCTCTTTGCCTTACGGTTTTTCTGTCTGTGCAGAATTGAAGGCATTATAATTCTTCACCCTGTGTGTGATAAGTGCATAAAGATTATCACTAACACATTCAGGTCATTGACTTTTCTTCATTATGTATGCAATATAAATTTTATTATATCATTTGTTTCATAATAAAAGTCTGAACTTGATGCCCATTTAAAACACATTATTTTAATTTCTTTAACAACATTCTGTGATGATGAATCAACTTACAGAAAACTCAGCTATTTCTTATTGTGCTCAAGCCTCATAAGAAACTTAAAGTTGGGAATTGTTAAAAAAACCCCACAGTAGATTAAAACCTTTAAAGGTTTAGTAATATGAAAAAATGAAGAAATACTAATATTTTTCATTGTTGAATATAATGCTAGAGAAAATGCTAAGAAATGCGTAGCGATACTGAAATGCTGTATACTGAAGTTACTTGCACTTGTGAACCTTGAATCTTGTGCACTTGTGCACTTGTGCACTTGAATCTTGTGAATTTATAGCTGTAGTTTTTGATATCATGAACAATATACTTGCTGTTTAAGAGCATACTCTGTTAGAAATAAAAAGGATATATACATAAAAGCAAAAATGATGATCACCTTATACCAGTCAAAAGATAAACCCATTTTTAATGGACAGGCTGTAGCGTGAAAATAGGCAGCATTTATGATCCATCTGAAAGGATATGGGGAGAGTGATTAAATATTCAACTGAAAGCCAGATGCCACTGTGGTGTTTGTTTGGTTTTTTTAGGTCCCTAGAAAAAGCAAATTTAATGGATGGAAAAAGCTCTGCAAACTCTGAATGCACTTTTTGGAAGTCTGGAAAACAAAAGAATTTAAGTCAAGAGGGTGATAAAAGAGGATATGGGGGGTTGAGTGCACTTTTCTTAGTTATATTGAAAGTAGCCAAAGGCTGAATGACAGCTTTGCTTAAATTCTGTCCTGATTTTCAGGGGCTTTGGGTATTGGGCTATAACGTTAACTGCATCCTTTTTAATGTACTTCACTCTAAATAATAAATTATTAATGCTATTTTTTCCTTCTTTTAAAAAAGGAGAAAATGTCCTGATTAAGGCATTGTATAAGACTGTAAACAAAATTACTGCTTGTTGCATTTCCAAAAGAACTGCATACATTCTAGCTAAATTGTATTTTAAAGCTACTTTTCAGACATTTATCCTGTTTATTATTATCTTACAGAATAGAACTAACAAATCATAAAGCTATTTTCCAAAGTTTAAAAAGCGTTATTTTGCTACTGTTTATTTGGCATGTCATGTCATTTCCTCTTAAAAAATAAAAAATTTAAAACTGCTTGAGAATTGGTGCTTAAATATCCTGAGACATGGAAAGGCATTGTCTGTAGGGGTATCTGGGGAAGAAAGGATAGCTTCTCATTCTTTCTAGTCTATGTATAGATAAATATTACCAAATTTCTAACAGTGCTCCTTATCTAAGTACTCATCAGGTGCCTTTAATGATTCGCTTAAACATATGTTGCAGGTAGCAAGCAATATTGTGGAGTTATGTATTAAAAAAGAAAAAAAAAAACAAACACTGATAACAGCACAGTAAGTGTAAAATTCAAGGAGTTTCCTAATTATTAGGTAGAACTTGGTCTGTAGTCTTAAATGCTCTTTTGAGGTATGTATAATCCTAAAGAGAAGATCATACTTGCTTGTCTTTTTGAGGCCCTACAATCAAGACGCTTCAAACGCAAATCCATGGAGATGTAGAGTTACAGCTAACCTAGATCACCTTTGGTTTACAGACAAACATTTCTTCAAAGTCAAACAGAAGGCGAGACCCTTTCCTGACCATAATGTATAGTAAATGAAAACGATTTTTAAAATAAATTATACTGTACCGTGCTTGATCTAGAATTTAGGGCAAACGCTAAAACCAGACAACTCTAATTCGCTCCACTTACATTTCCACCCTTTCTTCCTGCTGTAGTAAAAATTAGCTATGATTCTGTATAAAATATTAGTGATATCTCAGAGAAGCCTCCCTTTTTCAGTCCTTGTAGCAGCCAACGTGTAGTGAAATGCTCCTCCCTGAGGAGGTGTAGAGACACAAGTCTCTTCTTTCAGTTTATTCACCACTGAAGAAAAATTATTTGCTTTGACTTGAGAATGTTGCCAGAGATTATATTCTTATATTAGGAATAATCAGTACTTCAGGCCATCAGTGCCAAATTGAAGGAGGAGCAAGCAGTTTAAGGTATTCACTGAAAAAACAGGAAAGGAACTCTACATTCCATCCCACCGAGTGTCTTAGGACATCAATAACATGGGAATAGCCAAAGATAGATCTCTCCAGAAAGTGTTCTCTAAGAACAAAAATATAAAACATTATCTTTCTTTAAAAAAAAATAAAAAATGTAAAAGTTTACTTGTAGAACTGTGTTCTCCAGGACCAGATTAAGCTATCTATTTACAGGGAAAACTTTCCTTAGTACTATCTATCCAGTACTGACTGTGGTTTACCCTTCAAAGGTCCAAAGAACACTGCAATAAACCAGGCAAGGGGTTGATCGCAGTATTTGCTTTTTGGCTGTTAGAGCAGCTCTTCAAGCTCAACACAAATAGAAAGCAAAATGTGATGTAGAAAGTACTGCACAAAAATGCAGTAGCATTTCAACATAGTTCAATAGACAATCATATTAAAGCATTGTATAAACATAACCTGTTGTTTCACGAGTGTCAGTCACCGTCCCCTACCTTTGCCTCAAGTAAACTAAAAATCTAAACTTTGAATTTCATGTAATTTAAGATAAAATACCTCAAGCCTTTACCTCTGAGCCACCTGAATATTGTAAGTGATGCTGAACACATGCCACTGAGAGTGCCCTCCTTTGGATTTTAAAATGTTGGAGTAGCAGATTCTTCTACTTGTCCAACAATTGATTTAGTTTTCAGATATGTTCTGGTTTTTAAATGAGTTAAAAGCATGGCACTCTCCTTCTGTTCTTTGCTTTTAGAAGTATTGCTGTCTATGCCCCATAACATTGATCCTAAGCAGGATGAAGAACAATAACACAGAAAACATTAATAAAATCATAATCAAGCTTTATGACAACATATATTTGGCAATGCGGTAACTTCAAGAGAAATAAAGGGACATATTCTAAAATACTGTGAAGGAGATTGCAACCTATAATGATTTTACATATCAAAGTTCTGCTTGGATTTACTAACCAACATCCAGAGGCAGAATTTCTTTGATTCTGGATGGTCACAGCTCCACCAGCGTTTATATCAACAGCCTCAAGAAAAGGCCCTGAAGCAAAAATATTTTTGAGTTAGACTGTTTCTGTATGGAAGCACAATAGATTTTTTTCCTCCATATAGACACCTACTCTGAGTTCTTTTATGGTCAAAATGATTAATTTAAAACCTCTTTTATGAAACAGAAAATTCAGTAGGAAAACCTCTGCACTTGCTAAATTTTAGGGTGCTCCATGAAAATCCGCCTGAACAAAAAAATCCTTCATTCTTTTGTAACCAAACCACAAAAGTAGCTAATTTTAAACTCAGTAATGTTTTTTTTTCTTTTCAGACAAGCACCCAAACTTCTGGAGAAAAAAAATGACAAAAGCAAAACACTGTTGATTCTGGGAACTACTTTATGGAGAAATAAATTGTTTCAAGTCATATCCACTGATCATGGGCATTATAAAAGATGATAAGAAAGGTGGCTTACACATATAACTCTTGAAGCACAATGCTCTACAATAGCTGTGACACCAGGCTCTGTAAGCAGATTGTTACTGACATGGAAGGGAGGGGTACCATCTACTGAATCACTAAAACAACTTCTGTAATGTTTTGTGGTTCTTGGAGGTCGTCTAGCTACATGATGAAGTCTGATATTGCTCGGTTTATAAAAACTGATTTGATTATGAACTACCAAAAATTTATTGGAGTCCCAGCTGGAGCATACCTTGCTTTTAATTCTGGACTGTCCAAGCCATACTGTGTGGGGTAAAGATCAGGAAGAAACCTATGATGTAGGAAAAGACGTCATTAGAGAGCAGAAACACTGTAGAAAGTGGAAGTGCGGTACAAGATCTTTTCATCTAGGAGAGGCATGTAAAAATCCACCAGAAGTCTTTTACCTGTTCCCAGAGTTTGACAAACTCTGTTTTACAGGTTTTCCTGCACTGAATCACAGTTCCCTTGTTTGTTGGAGTGAGATGCTGCTAAAAAGGCAAAATAAGTTTAGCTTCTGTGGTATTGTTCTCAGCATTATGCAGGCATTTGTACCAAGTTAGGCAATTGTGATTTAGTTGCAGAAACTTGCAACTTACAGAAACTTACTTAGACTATCTGTTCATCTCAGTATTTTAATAAAATTTGCCTATGGCAAAGAAATAAATCAGGGTAATGATGCCTCATTACTCACACAAAGTACTGAAACAGTAATATATTGGTTTTGGTGAATAATTTCAATAGTGGTCTTGTGGTCACAGGCAACTGGAGCCTAAGGTCTCTTAAACTTTTTGTATCCTTGGCCTACAGAAATAATTTAGTGGACTTTTGCTTAGTATTCTCCTGGGTAAGAAGAAATAGGAAACGCCATGTGTTCTAATCAAATACAGGCAATTCATATGCTTCCTTCCAACATGTTTGAATAACCCTTTAAACAAAACACCCCCCTTTTGAAAACATTAATCATGTATCTACAAACATCTAACTCCAGTGTACGTAATTTGACAATTAGTTAGAAAAATGCGGAGTCAAATGTCAAATCCACCACAGCTGGAATTAGTGATACCTCTGTAAGATGAATCCTGTTACTACAGAGATACCTGTACTCAAAGCCTTCTGGCCCAGCCCTGGTATCTGTAAATGCAAGCAGACAAGTAAGATCAGAAAAAAAAACCCACCCACCCTAAAACTTAATTGCTTTTTTAATAAAAAATACATATTTATTTCTAATGTAGGCATTATAGTATTTTCTTTACTTTTTAATATTCCTTACTTTCATAAGGAGCTTAGTGTAGTGTTAGAATACACTTACATTATTAATTAAAATAGGGCAACAGAACAGCCCATGTAAGCAAACAGTACGGTTTCCTCACTCTTTTACAACACAGGCTTGAAAACTGCAAGATGACACTGACATTTGAATGCACTGTTCATTACCTTTTACTGAGTTGGATTTATTAAAATGTGAACTATGTAAAAGACTGGAAAACCCAAATAATTAATAAAAAGTAGACCAATTCCTATAAGAAGAGTCCTGTGTAATCTACTCCCCCTCTCACTTCAGAGCTGTCATTAGAAAAGAGCTGAGTGGAAATTCTGCATTGCAGCATGACGTTGATGTCTGTAAAGCCAAGCCTTAGGGTACCAAATCAAATTTTTCTTAATTGACAAAGATCCTTCACCAGAAATGCCCTCTGCCCATATCCCGGTTCAGAATATTCTATTACACAACCTAAGGAAGCATTTTGTTAAACACTAGGCAACCAAAACTTGTATTAGCTTCAGTTTCTAAATTTGAAACCATAACTGAGGTAGAGTTCTCTGTAATAACATATGTCGATAACTATGGCAAAGCCTCAATATGAAAAAGAAGGGCTTGCTTTTTTTTTTTAAACTATGGAAACATGCTTGCATCCACTGTGGCTTTAACGTCTTAATGAGAACTTGACCACCAGCTCAGACTTTTTTGATACACAGTGCAGTTCTCCTTTAGATTGGATTTTCACTATCATGGGTGTCTGTCACATAAAACGTTAGTTAGGCATCAGTATATATAGATATTAATGATTCATCTGTTGGAGAAACAAGAATGTAACAATGAATGGTTTTATTGAGTGTATCATACTATATTACAATTTATAAGACTAAAAAGGATTGCTAAGGGAGTCATCCAGGCTAGACCTTGTTCCATGACAGGATCAGGTATTGTTATTAGTACAGATACTACCCTACTTGCATACTTTGCATTGAATGATTGCTTTGATGTAAATATATAATTTTCAATAGCTGATATATCAATAGCTAGAAAACACACCATTGTAGGTGTCATGTAATCTGTGAGGTAAATAGTGCGTGTGTGGGAAGCTAATGCCATGAGCTACACGGTGCCTCTTGCTGACAAACAATTGTCTCTTCAATGCAAAAAGACTCCTCCCGATGTAATTCCCCTATAGCTATGTTGTTCAGCAGGTCAGGTATATTTACTTTCACAGTTAATCTTGTCAAGACATCCTGGATTCTCTAACTGGTGACAGAAGTTTATGAAAAATAGTTTTATACCTAAACTATATGGAGAAGGTCTTGAACACCCTTACTTGGGTGAATAGCTCTTATTTATGTGGGACACCATTCAGACCCATTTCTCTATTAATTGTGTAAATTGATCTAGTACATGGTTTATAGAGAAGTGCTGTTTTGCTTTAAGCTATTTCCTAGTTTTACAATACCAGAGCAGAATTGCAAAATTAGAAGAGAATGGCAAAACCTGCTGGTTGTAAAGTCCCGACTATAGCTCCTGGAGAAAGTCAAGGAACATTTTGACAAAGCACCAAAGCTAACTGAGGAAAATAAAGCAAAATGGTAAAGCACAATAGGGTATTAAGAATAAATTAATATAAACACCTCACCCTGAGGTCTTATATTGTCAACAAACTACGGATCAGAGTAGTACACACTAAAACATGCCAGCTGTGTTTTATTGTTTTGTTTTCCATCCCTCCATGTTATTTAAAACATATATCATGATGGCATTCTAATGCAACCGTATATTATAAAAATAACTTCTTAAAACAGTCTAGTTTATGCCATCTCTTGCTGAAGACACCTTACTGTGGAAAGAGAAAAGAAACTTATACTGAAAAATACTAAAATCTACTTCTTTTTCTAGGGAGCAGCAGGAGCAGGGGGGGAACGGGCTGGGAGCCAAAGGTGACCCCGGCAGGGCAGCATCCTCACCCACCGCAGCACAGTCCCACAGGGGCTCAGCTGGACAGACAAAGCCACGTGCTGGAAACAGGTCCATTGATAGCCCCAGGCAGGGCCAGGGATGAATCAAGTCCAGGGACCATCCAGGGAGCCCCAAGACCCTGGGGTGCTCCACCAGCTAGAGGCAGCAGGAGACAGGGCTAAAAATAAGCACAACAATCTAACCAAGAGACAGACCAACAGCCCAGGGCTGGGCTTAAATGGAGGTCCTGGACCCATGGGCAGAGGGTCCCTGCTTATTAGTGTCCTTGGGCATCAGTCTGAGCATCAACTAAGGAAGCACTCACGAGTGGAGAGGGCCTGCAGGTTTAGCCCCTTGCTCAGCAAAATGGCTTTCATTAAAATATTGCTCTAGATTAAATGTGGCTCTGTTCCCAACTCTGTATGGCAAATTCATGTGGGAGATCCTAGACTGGCCAACCCATTGCATGTGGCAGGTGGGATCTCTGACAAGAGCCGTTGTGCTGAACAATGAGAGTGGGAGTACCAGTCCTGTGGTGGAAATGGGAAAAGCCTGAGTCCAAGTGCTGGGATGGAGAAGGTATAATAACAATATTGGTTGAAAACCATTTGTAGAGAAGTCTGATGCCTATTTTGTTCAAAATCTGTACCCTAAGTGACCTGCATGATGCAGCACAGGCATTTGCACAATACAAAATCAACTCACAGCTATTTCTTGTGCAAACCTCTTAAAGGTACATTCTTTCCTTGATTATGTTGACTTTGGAGGTATTAATCTCAATTTACATGAATATAAAGACAGGCAAGATTTAGGTCCTTAAATTTAATTTTCAGTTGTCTTAAAATTACTTATTTGTGATGAATTCCTGTTTCAACCTAAGTAAGCCCAATGACCCCATGTTGTACAAATGCATGTAAGTAAATATGCAGAGGACGATGAAAGTTTGTTTGGCACCATAATAACTACGCAGAACAAGATTTACATTTTTTATCAGATCCAGTGACACTCCAACTCCTGTTAACATGGTGACCGTAACATTAACAGAAAACCAATCTCTAATCATATGTTCTGTTCTGTGGAGCTGACAAATACTACATATTTACCTTTTTCCAACTGCCATCATTTTGCTAGTAAACATGATCAAAAAAATTCTCATGAAAATGAATATGTTTTTTGTCCACTACTGATCTGTAGGCAGACGTCATGGGTATTTGAATAATACATTTATATACACAACAATGTAAATGCATACTCAGTACATTGTAAAAGCACAGAGATGCTGTTTTTCTTACATAAAGGTTTCTGGTTTGTTTGTGACCTGGAAATGCCTTGGTCTTATCATTTTATAAGGTGAAGTATAAATTGTACCTCTTGTGCTGTCGTTTCACATCTCAGGCTTTTCCCTTACATTATCACTTTTGTTACAGCTCTTCACCGGCATTTTTGAAGATATTATGAGCAGTACGGTGGGAGGAATGTTATATAAATGATTTAGATGACACTTTGTACTAACTACATGTCATGTTTTTTCTAAGTTAGCTTTTGGGTAGAAGATTCTCAAAGAAATCCTCATCAATTAAACCATCAGGTTTATCCTACTGTAAAAAAGAACAGAGGTTTTCACAAATTAAGAAAAACTTCAGCTTTATACTGAAAGACATATCAGTCTTGATGATTGGTATATAGCATTTACTGAATATGGTTGCATTTAATTGCTACTGAATGGTCTTCTGAATCATCAAAGAAATCTACCAATATTCTTGGTTCATACCTGTGGCATCAATCAGAAACAATAACTAAAAGCCAAATACAGAACTAGCATGTGGATGGAACTACCACTTTTTTTAGACATGGTCTATTCAAAACAGACTTGCTGCCAAGTCATAGCACAGCTATGACAAGAAGTTGTGAATTTCTCTTGTCTATGCCTTTCTAAGTCATCTTCTATAAACATATAAAGGACTTCAGGGCAATTCCTCCAACATGCCTGTCTACTTTCCTTCTTTCGAATCAATGAGCATGAGGTGCTCAAATACCTTTTAATTAAAGTACTATCATTGGGAAAACAAATTTGAAGGCAAATAGAAATTAAAGCAAATTATAACAAATCAGAATGACACTTCAAACATGAATATTTAAATGAAAGTCTATGTTCTACTTAGACACAACATCATGTAAAGCTAAATATATTTTTAAACACTTCTGTCAGTGAATTCTGGTAGGAAAGAATGCAATTGCAAAATGAAACATTAGATGCTACAATAATAAATACATTACCCTGTGTTATTGAATACCAAGCCAAGTCTTGATTATCCTACACAGATTGCTGGGATGCCCTTTGGTTCATTCTGAATTGAGTTTATGGGCAAGATTTGGGCCATCCAGTTTGCTGAGAGCTATGGGTACTTTTTGGTTATTGAATCAGAGGTTACAATCTGCTGTAGCTTTGTGATTACAATGTAAATGAGTTATTCATAGATGACCAGTTCCTTCCTTCTTGATGCTAATGAAGAAACACCTATCAATTCCAACATAAACAGGAAATTAAGAGCCAAAGCAATGACTCTCTTTTGTTAGCAAATTTTCCTTTCCAATTACACAAGTAAATGTAGGATTACCTCTTAAAGGGATACACATGGCTTAAAAGCACCAACAATATTTCTATAAAAGCTCTAAGGAAAAAAATACTAGATGTAGTTTAGAACACCGGAGATTTTATTTTTACGCTAAAAACCAACTAACACCTAAATGAGTTCGCGAGTTCAAATTTCCTTATCAAATATACATACATTAATATATATTTTGGAGCCCGATTTCTCAACAAGTCACATTATAAGAACTTTCATTCAAAAGGGACTGCAGCGTAAAGCTCAAACATTTGTTCACCCTGAGCAAAGTAAGGATAGCACTATAACATAATAAGGAGAGTAAATTAATATTTGATCCAACTTTGACATATTTAATTGTTAGTTTCCAGCAATATGAAGCCACTGTTGTAATAAGGCAGCTGCAGAACACAAAAGGAGAACAAGAAAGAACAGACACAAATGTCTGTTTGCACTAGAAAAACAAAATGCAGCATCCATTCTGATAAAGTGCCTCAACTGCAGGCTGCTTCACCAGATGCTGAAGGCATGGGAATGTTTGTGGTGATTTCAACATGTTCAGAAAGAGCTCTTATTTTCTTATATTCATCTGCCATCCAACAAGGCAACATTTATTACAAGAAGATATTCTGAAATATCTGCTTGACCCTACAAGACTGTCAATGGTTGTCAATTGGCTATTTTTGACAATTCCTCTCCCATTGCTAGGTCTTGAATTTCTGTCTGAGCTTTTTGCTGTTGAAGTAGCCATTCCACCAAAAGTTCTCAAGGAACTCAAGTTCTTTCACTCAAGTTCTCAAGGTGTGAATGGTGAATTCATAAACCAATACATGAGAACATACTCTCCAAAAATCACAATTAATCAAATGAAAGTAACATGTTTAGGTTTTATTGTGTCTCTCATTAGATTTATATCCAACTAAATTCAGACTGTAACACAATAGGAAAGAGAAACAGTTCTTTCTCAATTTACCAGGAGCTTCTCAGTGTGAGTGAAGATTCATAAAAAAAAAAAAAAAAAGCAAGATATTTGGGGGATCTAGTGGGAGTTTTTCATATATATGAGATGTTTTTCTTTTTCAGTATCGTAACAAATGCATGCCACAGACTCTCAGAATGAAATGACCTGAGCTCCAGCAGAATAAATAAAACTTGTTCAGAAAAAAATGTGGAACTGAATAGCAGAACTTTCTCCTTCACTGACAGCTTTTCCCCTTTTAGCACTTCAGTCTATAATATCATTTTTAGAAGCAATGAAATTAAACTTGACAGAAGCTTAGACTCTGAAAAGTTATAAATAATTTGAACCAACCTAGGAGCTTGCATGCACATAATTTTTATCACACTTTCATCCTCAAAAATAAAATTAGACTAGCTGCTCTGTATTAAAGCAGTTCATCAGTTGAGGAAGTTGCCTTTAAGTAACATGGAGGCCATTCATGAGAACCCATCTGGCTTCTGCAACATCAAGACAGGATGCCTTTTTGCTGCCTGATCTTCTGAGTGACAGCCCATGTCCTCCTTGCTTCTCAGGATGTCTGTTTGCTGATATTTTAGATCCTGACTACCCCATCCTCCCCTTCCTAGCTCCCAGTGATTCTTAGGGCTGTTGTGTACAGTGACGTGAGAATTTTATTTCCAAATGCTCTATTTCCTTCTCCTCTCCCACAGCTCTAGTGAAGGGATTCCTGCCACAACAGACACAAGAGACATTTCTTTCCCTGCCACTTTGAAATTAGCAAGTCTGAAGAGGGGAAACACCAAACCTGGGGGCAGAGCAAGGGTTTCCACCCAGGCAGGCCAGAAGCTGCCATAGGCAGCGCAGCTAAGGGCAACCATGCACACAAAGGAAGCATCTGTGCTGGCCAGTGAGGAACAGGGACCAGTGGACAGCTTTACACCTCTTCCCCAGCACTCATCCTGCCTCAGGGAGACACATGCTAGATTGAGGGGACAGGGAAAGGTGGGAAGGAATAGATTTCTGGTATGGCTTTGGGGCCCTCTACTTACCAAGGATTAGCTGAACACTTTGTGAATTAGTCCTATTAATATTGCATGTAGCAAGGGGAAAAGTCTATGCTTCTGAGTACAAAGCTCACACCTTGCCCTCTAGGCCGCTATCCATTGCACACTTACCAGGGGCCGTACATCATATAGCATGATTTTATGCCTATCGTGATAGATACTACCACTGTCTTTGGAATAGCAGGAAAGAGCGTACTCAGTGGCCTGGGAAGCATAGTAAGCCCTTGCTTCCAGCCTGCTACCTTGTGGTACTTGTGAACTGCTTATCATGACATGACTTCCAATCCTAAATTTTGATTCTAAAAAGCCTCCAGGGAACAGTTCCTCATCAGCTTCTTAGTCCCTGCCTCTCCTGAAGAGCCTCCTTCCCAAGCTCACTCCACCAGATAGCAGCACAAGCCTGGGAATCTGCTGACCTTCTTTGCTCTGACCTATATTCCTTTTAAACCTTTCTGCTACGTCTACACAGACATACCTTTCAGTAATTGAAGACAAAGTCTGTCTTGGCTTGGGACTAAGCAATTCAAATCTGCATCCAAGCCTTATAGCAGATTGTGGGTTAAAGTGTCTAAATGGCAGCTGATAGTACACACTATCAGTGTGCAAAAAGTGCTCCCACTTTTCTCTCCACAGTATGTGCTGTCAGGTCCCTTTAACTGTCTTGTAAAAATGAAAGAGATTAAACATATGCCAGCTATTTTTATAAGATGCATTCTTAGAAAAGAATGAAGGATTGCTGGTATTACTGCAGAGCATGGGTTCAACCCATGGGGATTTGTTGTTTACAAGTATTTTCACTTCCACCTGCTCTTGGGCTCTGGGAAGGAGCTAGAGAGGGAGCTGAGAAGGAGTATACCCAAGAGGACATGCTGTTTGCAAGTCCTCATTGTCTCTGAAAAATGGATCAACATGGCAAATACCTTGCCTGCTAAGTTTCTCCCAGGCAATAGATTGTGATGAATGAAAAATATATTTCATCCTGCCTGTGCCTCCTCTTTCCTCCACCTCCTTTTCTAGACGCTCAGGAAAGGCATTATGTGTACTGAAGCTAATTTTGGTCTTGAGTTCTGTTTCAGAAAGCTAAAACAAGACTTTATCTTTGGACACAATTTGTAAGCACATCAGAGACTTCTGTGTGAAAACACAGTTTAAGGAATTGTCCTTGAACTGCTCACCGAGGGTGGACTGAAATCCTAGGCTATTGATCCTAGTGTGTGGGGACCACACTATGGAAATAATATGGACTCAGAAAATTGCATCTTTTGTCCCATGGGGCAAATTGGCTATGCAAGGCACTTTGCACCCTTTCTGTGCCTCTGGTGGCCAAGTCCACGTTCTGCATATGGTAAAGCAGAAGCTCTGAAGATTTTAGTGGCAGAGCTTGCCCACCTACTATTCTGCATCTCCAGTGGAGGAGGGAGAGAAACGGTAATGGGGAGTGCTTGTGTTGTAGTGCCAACTGCACGTTCCACCCCTGTAAGAGGAATAGCAGACTAGTTGATAGCTAAGCCCTTATTTTATGCGTTAGACATCAAGTATGTAACAAGAAATGCAGACAGGTGAACTGATGGTTTTGGTCGTCTTGCAGTGGACCCAATTCACAATAAAATACTTTTATTTTGGCAAGGAGATTTAAAGAAAGAAATCCACGTTCAGACCTGCAAAATGTGTCAATAGCACCCACTTTGCAAAGTTCATTCTATATCTTTCATTACTTGACTTGGCTTTAGACAGGACAGAAAAGGATAGAATTAAGGAACATTACTGCTGTGTGTGTTTCTCTGTGCACCAGTTTATACAAATTGAGAAGTGACAGGCCCTTCGATAACTTTTGCAGTTTTCATTTACCACCAATTCCATCTTTTTTTTTGCCCCCACAATCTTAAATCAAAGGAGTAGAACTAGATTGGTGCTACTTAAGTCTTTATATTTTATTGGAAATATTTTTTAGATGTTCTTATAAGATTTAGATGCTGAATACCACAGAACATCATGCACTTAAGTAATGAAAATCAAAGGGCCTTTGGTCACATTTTACTGTGTGCTTCATTATTTAATATTCCAATTCCAGAAAGAAATATACTGTTTTGCAGTATCCATCATTTTTTCCTCCTCTAGAGTCCTCTACCTCAATATAAACAAGAATTGCAAAATATGTTTTCAACTGCTGGAGTATTTTTTATACCATTTTCCAAAAAAGAAAAAACCCACCTAAACAAAAAAAACCAGCCAACCCTATATAATACAAAATTTGTACATTTCACCTCCGATTTAAATAATGATTATTTTAAACAGTCTACCAATAAGGATATAATAGACATTTACTATAGCCCAACAATGGTGCATATGAACAAGCTCTATGGGGAGAATTCTTGCAGCACACTGCCTTTAAGCAGCCCTTCTGCTGCCCCACCTACCTGAAGCTCTCAGCTTTGTCCTTCTCCTAACTCTAAATCTAACCCTAACAAAACCCCTTGGCCTTGGCTAAGCCTTAGCTCAAGACACCCAGCCGTGCCCTACATGAACAGCTCTTGGGGGAGAAATCTTTCTGCCATCTAAACCATCCTTTGGCAGTCCCTTTGCAGCCTAACTCCAAATGCAGGTCTAGGCTACCTCTCCATCCCAGCCACAACACTAACCCTAGCTCTAGGCCTTGACAGAGGCTTACCCCAGGTCCATAGTTAGGGCACAAAGAAGTCCTCAGTGAGGCAATCTTGCAGCTTTATCTTTCAGCAGCCCCAGGAAGCCATGTGCCACCTGGAGTTCTAGGCTTAGTCTATCTCCTAGATAGTCGTACCCCAAGACCCATAGCAATGACAAACACAAACAAGTCTCAGCAGAGACTTCCTCCTACGACAGCCTACGTTATCCTTTGACAGCCTCTTTGCAGCCCTACACCACCTGGAGCTCTTGGCTTTGTTTTTATCCCATCATTTAATCAAAACTGAACTCTAGGCTTTGGCCAAGCCTTAGCCAAAGACCAACATCATGGTCTGCATGAACAGGCTCTCTGAGGAGCATTGTTTTTGCAGTCTACACCATCCTTTGGCACCCCTTTGTATTCCACCACCACTTGGAGTTGTAGGCTTGCTCTCTTTCCCAACCTTAACCCTGACCCTGAGCCTTGGCAGAATGTTGGCCTGAGATACTCAGCCATGGACCACGGGTACAAGCTCTCATGGGGGAAGGAGTGGTGTTTGTTTCCATGAACAATGTATTTAATTTAATGTTACAGCTGACAGTGCTATAGATAAGTTATAACTACATATTTTTAACCTCTAGAAAATTACCCTGGAAGAATATTTTAGAGTTCCTTTGGGGTGGCCTTAAATTACAGGAGCTGCTTTGCCGTGGGGATGCTAATACTTCATACTTATATTAAAACATGGATAAGGTGAATTAGCATTTCAGTGCTAAGATTATATTTAATTTATATTAAATTTAGTACTTGGTGGAAAATGTTAATTATTCTTCTTTTATGTGCTGTTACTTTATACGATATTAATGTACCAGAAGTGCATCCAGAGCCTACAACTGAAATTTAAGTTTGTACAAATACAGAAATACATTAAAGAATTTACATTATGAAATAGTTGCAGAAAATAATCCCCATTATCCTTATTTTACTGGTGGGGAAAGCAAAAAAAATATCAAATTTTAGAGCTGAAAAAGGATGTAGGTGTTTAAACAGGGCCTGAAGCAAACTTTAGCTAAAGTTGGAGTTACTGTCCTGCAGTACCGAGTCCACCTGGATATCTAACCTAGAAGCATTCTGATACTATCGTTGTAGCTACTTGTGACATTATAATATCCCTATCACCTAAAAATTCTGCTTTCAGACACACACAGAAAAGTAATACTTTTAAGAGTCCTGTGGTACTGGATGATCATTGCATTCCTTATATCAAGTCACAAAAAGTAGAAATTTTCTGCATAAATCCCTGCATTAGGCATTAACAAGATCGAGCTTGACAGAAAATATGGTGGCACCACTTTTTTTTCTTTTTTTGGCAAGGCAATAACATTGGTGGAAAGGGAATTGGGTTTTTAGACCCTACTCCAGGGACTGTTTATATACTTTGTCCTATGGATAATAGCATAGAATTGAATTGATTGCGTCTTCCACACATTGTAGTGCTATACTTTTTTCAAATCTGTTTCCAAGGAAAAATGTTATTACTGAAGTTACTCTTTCAAAGTGGTTCAAATACACAGCTCTGAGGTTGAGCTGCCAACATTTGATCACTTTCAGAAATAAAGTTTTTTTGCAGAAGATATTGCATGTTTTCTTGTAAGTATTGTCAGCAGAAAATGCCACAGGTGTCTCTGTGTTATGAGTTTCTCTGAAAAAGAATTGTTGAAGGAGCAAAATTCGGGGTAAAGCTGTACACAGATTCAAAAGTCTTTTAGCAACGTTAGGGACTTGAGACTATAAAAATATATTTCTGAGAAGGGTTTCTTCTTTTTAAATATGTGTAGGAGACAGTAGACAAGTTCTTTGTAGCAGGCATCAAGGAAAACGAGGAGATGACAGTCTTCTGCTGTTCTCTTTTCCACCATCAAGATATCTTTGTTAACAAAAAGTATTACTCCCTCAGCTCTGCTTCTTTTTTTTCCTCTTTTTTCTTTTAATGTAAAGGCTGAGATAGCTAATAAAAAATATATATTTCTCCAGATTAAATTATCAGTGCTCTGCCACTGTCCCCTTGTTTGCTGATGCTTTTGTTGATGCCCTTGTGCTTAGCATCAGAGCCATCCAAACCCCAGCTATCTGCTTGGATCTCAGTTCTGCTTTTAGTTTTTGGGAAGTTTTGGTTATTCTTACACTAAGTAGAAAAAGCAGAAAACAGGGTCTGGCAGCCCAGTATGTTTGATTTTTAAAATAATGCCCATAGCTTGAAACAAAATAAGTCTTTGTTTGAAAGAAATATTTTGATACAGAAATTGTTAAAATGCACATTTCTGAATAAAACTAGATTCCCACCATCCTAAGCTGTTTAGTTACAATCAAAATTTTCCCATCAGGTGAGGAACAGGTTTCACTGAAGCAGCTCTAAAATTTCCTGAAGCCATGGTCCCCACAAGGAACGTGTCCCGTTTGCCAACATCAGGGAACTGTCTTTAGGACAAAAACATTCCTGCTGGTGAGCACACAGGCAGTCTTTCCAGCCAGGGAGAAATAAAACCAGAAGCTACTAAACATTGTAATTACTGATAAAATATCAAACCATTACGCAGGTCTGAACTGTGACTGGGTGNTCAGGAATGAGTAGGAGAAGGACTGGTCATTTCCAAATGAACATGTGGTATTTTAAGTGACTGAAGATACACTTTGCTTGGGCATTTTCTTTTGATTAGTTTAAGTCGTTGCTGAACATACTGAGTTTTTAAAAATAATATTTGTATTGCCTACTTTTTTTAATGTACCGTGCAGGGACTTAAATACTGAGCTCAGAGATGCTGGTTCAACTTGAGGGTGAGGGAGCAATAAGTCAGGTGTGAGAATTT
>VYZW01061046.1:47007-69642 GCA_013401315.1 Balaeniceps rex
TAAAAAAAAAAACAACCCACAAAGGAACCTGGGCCATCGGTTGACGTTGATTATTATGACCAACCTCACCTTGGTCTCCATCCCACCCAACTTCTCATGGCTTATTTAAGCCAGGCCCTTGAGCTATGTTATAGATGCACCCATACCTGGCCTTGTCCTTGCTGTCCTGACTTGCTGGCTTGCACCCAGGTNGTGAAGTCAGCATAAATGCAAAGCATGCCTTCCCACGGAGCACGCTTTTTTGAGAGAGCAGTAAAACAACAAACAGAGCTGAAAGAAATAACAAGAAATAAAATACTTTGTGTTCTAATCTATCGTGAATGTTTATCTAGTAAATATATAGTTCAAGTGCTTGAACCATCCAGATTGATTTAATTTTTAAAAAAATCTTCTGTGCAGACCATGTTCCAGGGAGACAGGTTTTATTATAATACGTGACATGTCGCTTCCCTGGCTGCACAGCAGAGCTTTCAAATGGGGCTTTGAAGGCCTTGTTTTACCGGGAGGAATAGCCCACTTTCATTGCCCGGGCAGCGGAGCTCGCACCGCAAAACAAACAGGAGTTCCTGTTCTTCACCAAGGCTTTATTATTTATTTATTTGGCTGTCTAGTCACTTTGGAAAACGTTCGCTCTGTTGAAAAAAATCCCTGTTCAGCCATTTTCACTCCTGTTCACAATCAACACATCACAGGCTCTTCTATATCTTTAAAAGTAGCTGGTGGCATTTCAGCAATTACCGGCTGTCGGTCCTTGCTCACCTATTAGCACTTGCTTACAGTTTTACTTTGAAGTGAGACAGGTGGGATACAATGACTGTTAAACAGAAATTAAACATTCTGAACTACTTCAGCAATCAGGTTTTTTCAGTGAAGTCAGTAGTCATCCCAAGGGCACAAACAATTTCTTTTTTTGTTTCTAAAACATACCATTTTTCCCTCTAGTCTGAAGAATAGTCTCACTGATACTAAATGTCATTTAGCACATGAGTAAAGGAAATGGTCAGCACATATTCCAGGCTTAACAATTTTCCTTTTAGTTTGACAATGTGCCTTTAAGTATTACCTAGTTAGCCAGAAGACTTTAAAAGAACAGACTGTTGTCAAAAAATGCTTTACTAAATTCAATTTAGTACAAATGATTATAAAAGTATTTGAAGATATACCTCTTCCCACTTACACAAAAATTGTTTAGTTAAATGATTAAATCAAAATTACATTTGCCTCTGTTTTCAGTACTTTTAAAAACTTAGCTATTTTCCCTTACAAAAGGGAAAATAGCTAAGTTTTTAAGAGTACTTACAAAAGGGAAAATACAGCCTTCATAATAACCCTGTGAATTGCTTACTCAGAATACTAATGTTTTGTATGTTCTGCATTTTTATCGGTTGAATTTCTGCTTTAGCTCTGTGTTACTGTAATGTTCAGTACAGTCAGGTCTGCCGTGGATCTGTTAAATTATTTCAAGTCTGCAAGGAATAAGAATGTCTTGGATTAATGTTCTGCTGATATCTAACCTTAAGGGCTATGTTTCTGAGAAAACACCGGTATCATACCCCCCATACATGCTGCTGGTTTTAGTGGCATAACAAAGCAATTGAAGATAAAACAACAGCCAAAATCTGCAGTTTTTATGTCTGACTTCTCTTGCTCAGCTCTGATTTCACCCACGCAAGTCTACCATCAGCATTATTTTTTGCCGTAATGAGGCCAAACAGTACTCAGTTTTTTTCCTACTGACTTGCAAAAAGCCCCATAAATCAACAGATTTACTATATATTATTACTTATTTAATTTTTTTGTGTAGCTAAAAAAATATCTGTGAAAATTTGTGGCTTTTGGTTATACCAGTTTTGCAAAATTCTACTTGCCACTTTCTTCAAGGGCCACTAATATTTTCTGATAAGAAAACAAAAACATCTTAATGTATTTTATTACTGTCATCTCCAGATCCAAAGGTAGGCCAGATTGATTTTAATTTATTCATTTCTCTACTAGATTAAAAGACAACGTATTACTTTGAAATGCTAAAAGTCATGCACTAAAATAAAGACAAAAAATGTCATAACTCAAATAATCTGAAGATCAGAGTCATGAGCCATCTGAACCTCCTGACTGAAACCATGGGATTCCTCTGTAACCTAGTTCAGTGCAATCCTAAATCTACCCTTCCCCTGATCCAGTCCTACCTTAATGGTTTTATTAATGCTGAGGCTCCACTTACATGCAAAATTAAGCAACCCTGTTGGAAATAATTCTCCATGAATGAAGAATGGCCTTATAATCCTTCTGAAAATAAGCCTTCCATTTCATCAGCCTCTCGAAGACAAAATCCTATATCATAACCCTAACCCAGGTGAGACTGCAGAGGCATCAGGAAACATCCATTTTCATTCAGTTCAGGCACACACTTCCATGCAGGCCTTTATTTGCAGTGCTTCAGACCCCCACGCTAATTTAGTCTTGATCATTCCTAAAACCATTTCCCAGAAGGTCCAAGATATCAGAGTAACTTGCTAACCCTGGCAGAAGTCTGTGCCCAGAGAGCACTAGAGTGTCCTGAATTTTAATGCTGACGTCTAACTGCAGTACCAGCAGGCATTCCAGGAACCCTATGGAAGCTACAAGCTCCTGATTTCTTTGACCAACCCTAGCAGATTTACATATTAATGTAGTAATTAGAGAGATAAAATGTTTACAAGTACAAGTCACCCAGTAGCAAAAACAGCTGCAGGGGCTATTTACCTGACAGACTTTCGAGCATCTCATGCTCAGGAGATGCGTATCTTGATGCTACCAGCCCTGGCTAGATTTCTACATGCAGGACCAGCACTCTGGCCTGGAGTCTTTTTCTAGTATTCCCGGATGACCAAAACATTTTAAGAAAACAAAGGATTTTTTTCATATTAACACATGAAAGTTTAAGGAACTTTCTGGAGCTGCAGAGCAGGCAAAGCTGCCACGGAGATACAGGCTTAGTCTCTCAAGACAGGCATGGAAGCAACACTATTAACTCCTTACGTTTAATCAGTATTTGCGCTAGTTGCAGAAGGTAACTGTTAGCAGATGCTATAAAACCTACAAATACAGCTAGCACTGAGGTTACGCATAAATAATCCATACCTGCATAGCACCACACTTACTACCACCATGCTAGATAATGTTCTGATACACGAATTTCTATTCCAAGTTTGGAATTCTGTGACTGGTTCCCAAAGGAAATTTGTCTTGTTTTAAGATTAAGGAAAAACTGTGGTCACCTGCAAGACTTAACTGCTGTGGAAAATGAACACAACCACAGAAGGGAACATTTCTGCTTAGACAAGTGCTGTGCAGACAAAACCCCCCAAGACAGCAGACCTTCAGTGAAAACCTAGTGAGGGTTCCCTTTTTTTGTTTAAATAATTCACAGAATGGTACTGATCAGAGAAGAGGTCTACAGCTTTGATGTGTGGTTTACCAATTTCATTTCTGAATTGGATATTATACCATTTTGAAGCCTGAGAACAGGGATACAAATGACAAAGCCAAAGAGTAAATAATTTCAGGAATAATCCCTGTTGAACAAATTATTTTCAGTGGTTATTGTATTTTCAGTCAGCTGAGATCATCTAAGATAGGCAAAGTGATAGTCTCTGTTTCTATTAGCCTGAGAATACCAAGAATGTTTAAACTGCAGCCCCCTAAGCCTCTAAGATTGGGTCATTTAGCAGAGATATTTATCTCCAATCAGAAGTATCAAGCCCTTTATTTCTCCAAGGTTTCATTAAAGAAAACTATTGAATTTCAGCAGACTTCAGTAAGAACTCCAGAAGCAGAGCCTCCCTAAAAGTGTGGCTGCTCTCCAGCCGCATAGGCTGAGCTGCCCAGCTCTGGGGCTCCCCAGGCTCACAGTGTCGACCGCCATGTCAGTCTCCCACCATTGGTGACCTACATTTTAGTTTTTTAATTAATCAGCATCCCAGGGATGAGCCTAACCAAACACCACTAAAATCAGATCTCCCAAAATGGCTGGAGTTCTCCTGATTCTTCCCTTTCCCCCTCATGTTTGTCCTTTTTCTTTAAGAATGTATGGAAAGTAACAATAAAAGGGTGGACTTCTTTTATGTTTTAGAAGAGACATGGGTCCATCAAAAGAGAAGTACATTTCCTCATGTTTTATTATACTCTTCCAACAGAAGACCAAATTAATTTTCATTAGTTCAGTATCACTTTGATATCTCTGAATTGCCAAAAAATAAGGTATTTGCAAAGTGTCAGAATAAGAGAGATTAATATTAAAGATTACGGGGCTATTTTGTTAACTGTGTTTTCTCACCTCAAAAAGATGTCGTGCATGTCTTCTGAATCTCCCAATTTTAGAAAATAAGGTGGTTAGAGTTTCTTGGATTCCAGATTAGGGAGAGACTGGGAACAGAAACACAGAGAAGTAGCCCACATTTTGCATTTACAGCTATTCATAATTATTGTTATTTTCAGCTGGAAATGACTGTTGAAGAATCAGTGCAGGATTCCCTTGCAGGAGTTGGTTGTGCCCAAATCATAGGGGATCACACAAGGCCAGAGAAGAACAGGTTTTTGTCTTTTTTTCCCCCGGCGCTGAACCCAGAGTAAGGGTTGAAAAAATAGTTTTGCTTGTGTTGTTAATAAATCCATACTTGTGAGACGGAAAAAAATACTACAGACCTCACTATAAGGACACAAATCACATAGAAATGAAGAGGGAAGGTAGAAATTCTGCACTGAAATAATTTAAATATTCATTGGAAATCAAAAGCAAGAGATTTACTCGAGTACTATGTCCAGCTGTGGGCTCCCCAGCACAGGAGAGCTGTTGCTGCCATACTGGAGGGGGTGCAGCAGCAGAAGGGCCACCAAAACGGGCAGGGGACAGGGGCTGGTGGTGCACCAGGAGAGGCTGCAGGAGCTGGGCTTCCCCTGCCTGCAGGAGGGAAGGAAGGCTAAGCAGGAAGCCTGGTGGGCTCTTCCACTATCTCATGGGTGGTCGCAGACAACATCCAGCCAGACTCTTCTCAGAGGTGTACAGCCAAGGCAGGAGGCAGCAGTCACCAGCTGCAGGAAGGGAAATGCCAGCTGGACAGAAGGAAAAAATAATCTTCCCAGTGAGGGAAATCAGACACAAGAATGAGCTGCCTAGAGAAGTTGTGGGATCTCCAACCTGGAGATGTTCAGAACTTGACTGGCCAAGGCCCTGAGCAACCCGATCAGACTCTGGAGTTAGCCCTGGGGTAAGCAGGGGTTGGACCTCCAGAAGTCCCAGCCAGCCTAAGTTATTCTGTGGCCCTGTGGTACAGAGGTAGTACGTACAATGTTCTTCTGGCATATTTGAAAGCCCATTCCAAAAGCCATTATTATACAAAGTGTAGTAGCTCCAAGAAGAGAGACAGTGTATGTTTGTACTCGCAGGTTTTCTTGGAGCTGGGTTTCATGCTGTGCCCCAGCTCCTGCTTAAAATCCTGTGTCCATCCGCTAGAACGACCTGCACTTTTCCTGACCAGGTCTCTAAGGCAGTGGGTTCCACATAGGAAAATCCAGGGATAAACTTCTATTGCACTTCCACCTGAAAATAATTAAAAGCTCAGGAGTATTTTAATAGGATTGTGCATTTTTTAGGTCCTCAGAGACAGCCTTAATTAGTCTGATCTTTTGCAGGCACTTTTAGTTAAAGCAAATTGAGCAACAGCATCATCTTAGCTTGCAGTTCACGCTAAGATTTTTGTATAGTTTCAGCAGATACAAAACTCAGCCCACAAACTAATTGTCACAGTCAGCACAATCTGCTTGCAAGAGTCCAGGTTTGCTAAACTGCTTCCATTTCAGTTAAAAAGAAATCAATTTAAAAAGAAAAAAACAACAAAACAGTGCTAAACTTAGGGTCTGATCACAGAATGGAATGAATGTTATTTTAAATATCCCGAAGCTAGCTCTAAACAATCTTGCACATTTACACACATGGCCACAGTATTGCACAGAGATATTAGGAACCACCTCAAAAGTAACAGAGCTGAAGCAGCACAGTTTGCGCCTGGGAGCAATTCACCATACACAGCACCTTCCCAGCACATTGTATCAAATGTATTAACTACAGCAAGTCATCACATGGTACACCCATAGCATGTCACAAAATGTCAAGGGCACTGCCGTATTTCAGACCCCCTCAGATTTCCTAAGCACAACTCCAAGATGACCTCAGAAATGGATGGCACTGTGTGATCTAAAGAAGGGTTAAAACCAAACAAAAATCTTTTAGCAGCTCTTGCTTATCTGCTAGGGGTGCGTGGGGAGAAAATTTGGTCTTTGCCCTTAATCAGTTTAACCATGAACATAAAAGCAAAATATATCATGGGGTGCCACAAGAGCGTGGGAACACCTTTCTTGTTTTATCTGTGGTCAGTCTGCAACAATTCACAAAAAGTGAGCTAAATATTGGATCGAAAGGGGAAGGTTCTTCATGTCTCAACCATTCTCGCCCTGCCTCCAAAGGGAAGCTGAAAGCAGAGGATTAGTACAATAAAAATATAGTGAAAACAAAATAATCTGTTGTCCTTCAAATGAGGAAAGCTAATTCTTTCGGACACAGTACTATACCGGCACTGCTATACTTTTGCTACTTCTAAAAAAATTCAGACAACCCTAAATTTGGGATTACCTATAAGAATGCACCAAGCAGGTGTTTGCATGATTTTCTTGAACCCTCTTAAGTCCTTTATGTGATAAATGCTCATGCAGAAAGCAGCATTAGGATGATTCACATACAAAAAACCTTTCCCAGGCCAAATGCAAGGTCAAAAAACTCACCTTTGTTTATGGTTACTACACTAACAAGTATCCAGGGACATATTTCCCGGCTGATACAAGATATATTTTGCATGCTGTAGAGTTTAGCACATGATGGTGCGTTAAACTGGAAATTCCCATTTCTAAAGAAATAGCAACAATGAAAAGCAGTGCTTTACTCCCAGAGCCACTGGCACTAACGCTGCTTTCCTGTTTTTGTGAGCTAATGCATTTCAGCACCCAGACTCTTGTGTGTGTGCATGCATGCACCTCACAGCTTATAATTAGTTTAGTGAAGAAGGAAAAAAAAGAAAAATAAGAACTTTCTGCTCTCTGTTGCCTTTATTAGCCTTATTTTGCATCTGTGCAATGTACAAGCCACAGCCGTGGATCAGCATCACACTGTACCGGGCACTGCACAAATTGAACAAAAAATATTTCCTCTGCCAGAAATAATTTATAATTTAAGCCTGTAGGACAAATGACAGTGAATGCTAAAGGATCTTGCTAGCCAAACCCATAAACAACTGCAAATACATTCAGTTCCAAATCTTGTTGAGTTTTCACTCATTCCTTGCTTCAGAAAAACACTCATATTGCCATCAGTGAGAACCCTTAACTAAATGAGGAGAGAGTTAATCTACCTTCCCTCAAATCCTACACAGCATGTGAACAAAATCAGGGCCATTTGTCTTGCCTGTCTGACGTCTGCCTGCTTTTCAATGCTGCTTGCTCTTTCCCTCCACCTGTCTGAAGGAACTTTTCTTTAAGTACTAGAAACGGGCTTCACTAATTTACACAGAAAATAAATTGGTTACATGCGCTAAATCGTAATTAGAATTGGGTGTATAATGAGGTGCAAGGTAGAAAACACTTCAACAGACTAGGGAATAACTTGGAGTTGGAGTGAATGATGGAGGAGGAAAGGACCCTTTATGGAATATATAAAAAAGAGACAACATGATGTCAATGAGAAATGAAGACTTGATAGAAAACACCGGTGTAAATAAGCCTTTGTGCAACATGTAAAGGAAAAACGAACAGCTCTAGGAGCAGGGGTGCTAATGAAGCCAGGTTTCCTATTGATTTCTGCCTCCCACTTGCTGGCTTAGGTACAAGTTCTGACTAAAGCTTTTGCCGCCAGGCGGGCATTTTGTGAGGCCTCTCTCCTGCCTGGACTCCCTAATGAAGCACAAGCTCCGACTGCCTAGGCAGTAAGAGAACCACAGTTGTTCTGCACCTTTATCTGCCTACCTGTTTTTCATGGGCCTTAGAGAAACCTTACTATTAAATTGTATTGAAAGTAACTGATAGATTCAAGAAGCCTCTAGGAAAGGAATGGATACACAGGCAAACACATCAGTCCCGCACAGCATGGTCTCATAAGCCTCCATTCCCTTCAGAGAGAGGGAGGAAAAAGAAAAAAAAAAATGGTAGAATAAAAATAACGTGGCATCAAATGAATTAGGTCATCCACATCATGTAAAAATGGACCCAGGAACTTTAAAATGCACAATCATCCTCTGCTGCCCTACATCCCACTTTACATCCATTTGTTGCTACTCCTGGTTACACCAGGGTGGACTTCAGTGCATGATTCCCAAAACCAAGGACCATATGACAATTTGCAGCTGATGGCAGTATGGGCTATCAAACAAAAGCATTTGCTATCTAGACTATTTGAACAAAACATTTTAACATGGGTAAGCATTTTGTCTTCTTTAGAAGATGGTATGGTGAATCAATAACTGCAAAATGTTATTACATTAAAACAGCAGAAGGTATATGTAGAGCACTGTCTGATCTCTATTAGAAAGTTTAAATTGTCATATATTGGACATTATTAAAAGGACCTACATGCAAAGAAGAGTCCTGCTGCTAATATGCTGAATTAAACAGCCTTATAAACTGGCATTAGTAGTGTACCAGCACTCAGCGCTGTTTCAAAAGCAGAAGTCACCCCTCGACCCCATTCTGCTATGTCCCTGCCTTCTGCCACACTGCTTGCTCTGACCATAGCTTGAACTCTTCTGTGCAGAAATCATAGTGACAAGAAACCTACACACACCCCTACTTCTCTTTCTTTTCAAGGTACTCCTTTCTTTGTAATTTCTCCTTTGCAATCATATAAATTTAGCTCCTTGCACTGCTACAGTAATATCTGCTTCTGCGTGGTCTGGGAAAGAAATCCTGTATTTCCTGGGCTCTGAGAGAAGGCAGGAGCAAGCCAGCTGCCAAACTCCCGCAGGGATAAAAATGTTTTTTTGAACATCATGCTGGTGCTGCAGATACTGGGATGAAATAAAGCACAATGTTTCTGTGCTGTCCCACCTAAAATAACGAAGGACAGGCAACAACTGGGAGCTGCCCACAAGATCTGCCCTGACAAGGCTGCAAGTGGTGCAATGCAAGGCAGGTGAGCAGCATGCTGAAAGGGGACTCCAGCATCAGAGAGCCTGGGCACACACACTGCCAACACACAGGAAACCACCACCTCTCCAAAAATTAACTGAAATCAGAAACACCCCCACATAGAAATTCCTGAGTCAAGCTAATGGAGTTCAAATAACTCACAGGGTTTGTTTTGGTTTTCTTTTTTTTTTCTTCTTTTTTTTTTTAAAGGACTTTGATCTAGCACCTCAACCTCTCTCCACTCCACCCCACCTCCAAAATGTGGTCCCCCCTTTTCAAAATGACAGCTGAACAGGGGCAGGGCACGGAAGGAACTGTCTTCTGAAGAACCAGTTTCTTCTCTGGTTGTTTATGGGCTGTTATTGAGACATTCTCAAATACATGCTTCCAGCAGAATATGCAGGTAGGCATTCTAGCAACACAGCTGGTGCATTCGAAGCAGAAAAAGAAATACATGGAAAATGTAAAATCAGCCCTGCAAGCAGGTCCAGTCATACAGAAGGCTGCTTTTTCAGACTAAATAAATTGTAAGGTAAATTTGTAACATGAACATCTGAAGCACAGTGCTTTACCGCTCAAGATCTCACAGCGAATTACCTGCATGCTGTGGTTGAGATTAAGGGTAAGAATTTAGACATTTTGTTGCTGCGCCAGGAAGATTGGCTTTGAACTGGCTCCCAGCACTAAGCAACAACACTGTGTCTGCTTGCAGGGTTCTGGGTTGATCTTGGCCTGAGTATCCGTTCCCTCCTCTGGCACAGGCTTAAGTGCATTCTCGAGAAGATATTCAAGCTTCAAACTTTGTACACTCATTCCTACGGAGAGCTGCCTTGTCACCTCATTTGCTCTCAGTTGTAAGCAAGTTCGCAGCACAAAGCACGTAGATGATTTTGAGCAGTTACATTCTCTGATCTCTGGCTCCTTTCCCCAGTCACGTATCAGTCACAATTTTGTGTATAAATTTACAGGGATTTTTTTAAATGCCTGTTCGATTCAGTTTGTGCAAGATCAAAATCAGGAGAAGGAAAAGATTTTCTTGTTTTTAATTTAAGAAAGTGCTGCATGACTGACAGCTCATTTACACTGCTGTCCATTGGCAAATTGCTATTACACTATTTAGACAAAATTGTCTTTTTGGCAGCTGTTCATTAGTGGTAATTACATTACAAACAAAATAACTTGGTTTCGAATTTCTTATTTTATTTTTGTAGGAATTAAGGAACAGAAATGGCACCAAATGAATCAGAGTATGGAGACCTAATTGGTATTATTCAAAGCACAACAGATTATCCAGTTCTTTTTTGTCAGATGAGCTACAGTAACCAACAGTATGGGCCCTCATAGTAGTGTACATCCTCACATCTATCCAGATGCCATGCAAGGCAGCTTCACCACCTGTCTTCTTTACGGTCCTTTTCTCATCCCTGCATCCAGAAAGCATGAAGATCCTTGCAGGACCTAACACAACCACAGAGCTGCCAGCTGCCTAGACTGAGCAGAAAAGGAGGGGGTGAGAGCCCTCTGGCTCTCCCCTCTGCTCTCAGTCAGCCACAGATCACTAGTGGAAACTGCCTTCAGCAGCCTGGGGCTGCTCATGCCCTAGGCAGGCTCAGAAGCAGGTCCTGTCTCCCACCCTCACCTTCTTCTGCCTGTGCCATGCCCAACCCCTCAGGAGGTCCTGGTCTACAGCTGTGGTCACTAAAGGGCACTGCCAGACATGTAAACAGGCTCCTGACTGCTGTTCTTCCACCATACTTCTCAAATATAGAATAGGATGGGATCATTCAGCTTTTACCTTCTGGAGAGGGAAATATAGCAACCAAAGAAAACCTCACCTTACCCAAAAAACTGGCCAAACAAAACCTCACCTCTCCATTTACATAGAGGCCTCATGTTTCTGTCCTTATTTCAGAGACTCACAGAAGTAGTAAAGGTTGGATTTTCTACTGATCATTTCCCATGGGTCTCTCAGGACTTCTCTTTTCTCAGTTTCTATACACTTCCCATCAACAATGCTCAGTAATCAGTTGAGAGAGACTTCTTTGATAGGTTTCTTCCTGGATTAATTTTTTCTTGTAATTTTTTCTTGTTCAGAGCTTCTCACCTCAGCAACTGAGTGCTAGTTTCGGTTACACTGCATTTAAACCTCTCCCAAGTTCTCTTGCACTTGTTTGGGCAAAGCAAAAAGTTTACCCACCAGTGTTTTCAGTTTTCTAGACTAGCACAAGCTGTATTTAACCACTTTGAACTTCTTTCTACTAACTACAAGGCTCAAATGGGCATAAAATAAAGGTAAATTTTACTATGGAGAAGGAGAAGCTGACAGAGGCGGCACCTTTATATTAGACAGAGTTGTAGAGACAAAAAGAGACTATTTGTAAAAGTATGATAAATCTTTGCTTAAAGGATGATCGATAGCTAAAAATATTGTTTTAGCATACCATTTCTAAATCTAGGACATCTAGAAGGGTTCATTATTAATGGCATCTCTTGTGGTTCATTATTTCCATGAGGAACAAAATGACTTCATGATTTAAAGATGAGAAGATTCTGCACGTATAAGCAATAGAGTAAGCATGTTTAAAATTATAAATCTTACATGCCTGCTCACATAGGAGCACAGTTTCAATGGATGAAGGGCCTTGTGCAGCTCTGTCCCCACCATGAAGCTGGACATTCCTCAACAAAAAAAATTTTTTGTGTATATACAACATGTGCTTCTCTCATAGATGTTGTATATAGAATCATGGGATAATGTAAGTCCTAAGGGGCCTCTGTAGATCATCTGGTCCAATGCCTGCTCACACCAGGGCTAACTCCAGAGTTTGATCAGGTTGCTCAGAGCCTTGGCCAGTCAAGTTCTGAACATCTCCAGGTTCTGAAAGTCTCCCTGCCCTGCTCCCCACCTTGGTGTCATCAGTGAGCTTGCAAAAGTTCCCATCGTCCAGGAACAAAGACATTATACATTACTGCCACCTCTGTTGAAACCTAAAGAATATCGCTAGTAATGAGACATCAGCTGGCTTTTAACTGCTGACCATTACTTTTGAAGCCCAGCCCAGTTTGACGCTCACCTTGTAGTTCACGCATCCAGTCTGTATGTCTCCAGTCTGACTACAAAGATACTATGGGAGACCATGCTGCAAGCCATGTTAAAGTGAAGGTATGCCCGCTGCTCCCCCCTCATCCACTGAAACAGTCACTTCATCATAGGAGGCAATGAGGTTTGACAAGCAACATTTGTTCTTAGCAAATCTACACAGGCTGTTCCCAGTCACCTGCTCCCTAGAAGGAATAACTCTGTGATATTCCCAGGGACTGACCAGCTGGTAGTTCCCTGGCTTCTCCTTCTTCCTCTTTTTGAACATGGCTGTGATGTTGTCCTTTTCCAGTGATGGGAAACCTTCCCTGACTGCCACGACCCGCCTAGGACGGCGGTAGTGGCCTCACAATGACATTGGCCATTTCCCACAGCACCCTGTGGATGCATCCCATCCAGTCCCATGCTGCTGAGTGTGGGCGCTTTGCCTCAGTGGTCCCTGACTGACCTGTCTCTGCTACTTCACTCCTCAACTCTGCCCCTAGGCAAAGGGACCAGAAAGAGCAGAGTGCAGATGAAAGCAAGGGAGGCAGCATTTTTGTCCCCAAGACCCCCACACAATTCAGCAGCAGACCTGTACGCGTAGAGCTGTTGCACATGCACAAAATGACCAGGCTTCATGTGAGCACATAATCTGGTACTTCCTTGTAGTGCTGGGCATCCTCCAGCTGGCTTCTGCCAACTGGCTGTGCAGACTACTCACTAAATCACAGGGCTCCGTAAAACACAGGCAGCACACGCACCACTGGCTCTGTTTGCCAGTGCAGGGCTTCTGACTGAGAATCCCAAGCAACTAAATATGAAATATGTGCTTGAACCGTAGTTTTATATAATACTCCATTCAGAGAGAAAGAAAAGGAGATTTTTTTTTCCCATTTTGAAGCAATTTTTCATAATTTGGGACTCACATTTCTAATGAAACTATTAAGGTCTGTGGGATGAAAAGAAAACTGCAACCACAGTTCATACTACATTTTCAAAAGATGGTAGTCCTTTGTATGCAATAATATCTCTTTCTTGGAGACATTTATGAATTTAAACTTTAAAGATGAAAATGACAAAATCCACTCTAAACAGCTAATCTAACACAGAATTGTACTCTTTGTGCCCAGTTTATACTGGCATGTTTAATAATATGCACAAATTATACATAATGTTAGATGTATTTTATAAATTCATTAAAATTTATGTGGAATTAAATAGGCAAAACAAGTATATAACTAAATCCTTACATAATTTGGACTTTCCTGAGAGAGGTGTAAAGGGGATCCAGTTGCAGTAATCTGCTTCTAAATGGGGACTATCAAGAAGACAGAGCTAGACTCCTCTTGGTGGTATAAAGAGAAAGAATGAGAGGCCATTTTTGAACATTGCAGCAAGGGAAATTCCACATGGACATAAGAAAAAAGTTTTGGTTAATCCCTGAAACAAGGTACCCATAGAGACTGAGAATGTCCATCCCTGCAGAGATTCAAAACTCAGTTGGGCAAAGTGCACATGCATATATCTGTATGTTAGCTGTGGGTTTAGAATTTATTGTAGACTTTTGAGGAGTGTTTTATGGACAGTATGCTTGCCCTCAGCTCTGAGACCCTGCATTTCTTGCACCTGGTCCTGCATAAACCTTCAAGGGTTACCATAACTGATGGGTGCATCTTCACATACAAGTGAATTTCACTCTAAATTATTCTCTGCTACCTGGGGAGAGAGAAAGGCATCCATTTGGAAACTGAACAAATAAAATGCTAGGTTTTTCAAGGAAAACATTGGTGACAAGAAACATTCAAGAAGAAGAATCTGTATTTGTGACACCCTTTTCTTTTAGGGCAGCATTATCTTTATGCTCTGACGGAAAGTGTTCTTCTGACTATCTTGACAGTCCACAGGAATGAGACATAGTGAAACATTTATATCCCTGTTATGCTTAAAAATCTTAATTGTAATTGTTGACAGGACTGATCCTCATTTACACCTGGATGCCATTTTTATCGTACTTACAATGTAAAGGTAATCAAGCATTACGAGTTGGAATTGATAAATTTTTAATATGTTCCATTACAGGACAGAAAAGGCCAAATGAGGGATTCAGAACACCCCTTCCCTCTGATATACATCGTGGTACCTCTGCCAGGGTTAATCAGGCTTTGGCCCTCTTAACATGAAATAACAGCTAGCCTAAGGCTCAGAAAAGGGTCTATCTCTTCCTCTTATTGAGATTGCTGCTTGATCGGTACTTGGAATTGTGTTGCTTTTATTTTGTTTTTAATTTGGAGTAGCTAAGCTGAAGAGACACCACTCATTCATATTCTACGCTTCAAGGTTCTCCTAGCAATCAAGAGGATTGAAATTTGAAAGCAGCACATTTAAGGATATGGCTAAAGGTCCTGAATTTATCATGTTACAACTCTCACATACTGCATATCCTTTTACCTCTTGGGCTCTTATTACTGCTGGTTTTGGGGGGAGAGGGGGTGGTGGTTGTATTTTAATTATGGTTCATAGAATAGAATAGAATGGTTATTCTCCTTCCTTCAAATAAATTATCATTATGTCCTGAAGTTCCTTCTAGCACATGGTCAGCTTCTCATGCATCATTTTCTGTGAGATACTATACACCAGCAATGCAAATTACTGCTGACAACTCACTTGCCTCTAAAGATCTTACTCCTTTTTGTTTTAAGCCCACATGAAAGAAGTCTAATTAACCACTCTGGATAGAAAAGTCCTGGTACAGACTTCTCCCAGTCTGACTTCATTCAGCCTCTCTGCCAAGACAACTGTTAAAGCGTTCCAGTTATTTGTGACAGGCAAATTTACTCACTAAAACCTGGTTATATATTGGCTTGTTTCTTATCTACCTGTACAGTAGGGGGTCCCAACATTAAACTCAGTTATACATCTGTAAATATAGAGTAAATGTTTGAATAAATAGAAACACTTTCTGCATACCATCTGTAACAAGGCTAGTGTTGGACCCACTGATTTTTAATCAACATACCTAATTTAAGAGCAGTAATCTACAAATGGCACAAAATATATCGAATTAGCAAATCCTACTTCAGGTGAAAGTGAACGCCAAATCAGAAATATTGCCTTATTACTAGTAACATCCCATTTTTGCCCAGATTGCTTCTGACCTATGTTTACCCAGTTTTCTCTTTGAGTGCTCTGGATTTCATTTTAAGGATTACAAAAGCAACATCATTTTATTTTAATCTCATTCAAATTCTAAAAATTACATTATGATGTTTTTATTCTCCTACATGTTTAATGGGAGGAGGATTTTTCCTGAAGGCAGACATTTTAATCTGCCCACATTTGCCATCAGATTCACCAGGGCTGTCTGGTGGACATGTAAATACAGAACTGGTTTAAAATCGTACTCCAGATACAATCTCTGCTTTGTATCTGTTTTGTCCTGTTCCGCTGGGACTGTTGAGTGGCTTAGTGTGCTGGAGATGAGCAGGAGGGAGCCTTTTACCTATAGCCCACTGAGCTGAGCTTCTTGCTGTCTCGTGCTAGCTGGAGGTCTCTTCCCAGTTCCCAGTGAACATGCACCCACACAACAACATGACTGAGTTTACATCCTTTACACTCTTTCCACAAAGTAAGCCTTTGTCCTGAATTCATCGTACCTTATTGAGGTCCGTAATGATGTCCTGAAGCTGGATAACATTTGTGTCATGGTTTAGCCCCAGTCGGCAACTGAGCACCATGCAGCTGCTCGCTCACCCTCCCACCTCCCACGGTGGGATGGGGGAGAGAATCGGAAGGGCAAAAGAAAACTCACGGGTTGAGATAAAAGCAGTTTAATAATTGAAATAAAATAATAATAATAATAGTGATAAAATTGCAGTGAAAAAGAGAACGAGAGAGAGAAACAAAACCCAGGAAATACAAATGATGCAACTGCTCATCACCCACTGACCGATGCCCAGCCAGTCCCCGAGCAGCGATCGCTGCCCCCGGCCAACTCCCCCCAGTTTATATACTGAGCATGACGTCATATGGTATGGAATAGCCCTTTGGTAAGTTTGCATCAACTATCTTGGCTGTGCCCCCTCCCAGTTTCTCATGCACCTGGCAGAGCATGGGAAGCTGAAAAAGAAAGTCCTTGTCTAGTCTAAGCACTACTTGGCAACAACTAAAGCATCACAGAATTTCACAGAATCTTTTGGTTGGAAAAGACCTTTAAGATCATCGAGTCCAACCGTACCTGTCCACTACTAAACCATGTCCCTAAGCACCTCATCTACCCGTCTTTTAAATACCTCCAGGGATGGGGACTCCACCACTTCCCTGGGCAGCCTGTTCCAAAATTTGACAACCCTCTCCGTGAAGAAGTTTTTCCTAATATCTAATCTAAACCTTCCCTGCTGCAACTTGAGGCCATTGCCTCTCGTCCTATCACTTGCTACTTGGGAGAAGAGACCAACACCCACCTCACTACAACCTCCTCTCAGGTAGTTGTAGAGGACGATAAGGACTCCCCTCAGCCTCCTCTTCTCCAGGCTAAACAACCCCAGATCCCTCAGCCACTCCTCATAAGACTTGTGCTCTAGACCCTTCACCAGCTTCGTTGCCCTTCTCTGGACGTACTCCAGCAACTCCATATCCTTCTTGTAGTGAGGGGCCCAAAACTGAACACAGTACTCGAGGTGTGGCCTCACCAGTGCCGAGTACAGGGGAAGGATGACTTCCCTGGTCCTGCTGGCCACACTATTTCTAATACAAGCCAGGATGCTGTTGGCCTTCCTGGCTGCCTGGGCACACTGCTGGCTCATATTCAGTCGGCTGTCGATCAACACCCCCGGATCCCTCTCCGCCAAGCAGCTTTCCAGCCACTCATCCCCAAGCCTGTAGCATTGCATGGGGTTGTTGTGGCCCAAGTGCAGGACACATCAGTGTGTTATCAGCATTCTTCTTACACTAAATCCAAAACACAGCACTATGCTAGCTACTAGGAAGAAAAATTAACTCTCTCCCAGCTGAAACCAGGACAATTTGTTAGATTTTTAGTGCCAACTTCAAGATCTGAATAGCATAGTGTTTTCTGAGTTGGACTTCCCATCTCTCTCCTGTCTCAAAACAGGTTGTGTGTGGCCAAGATGGATGTAGAGAGGTACGTCTCAGCACACAAGGCAGCAGAATAGCGCTGCATCCTCCCATGAGATCCTGAAGGCAGATATCAAGCCACAGAAACCTCCTTGAGAAACCACATGATGACTCAAAGGATGAACGTTCACCACAGAAACACAGAGGAAGATGGTGAGAGATATTTATAATATTACAGCATTAACTTCATGATTTAGCATTTATTTTGAAACCATTCACACTGAAATGCTTTCCTGAGCAATACAAAACCTTATTCAAGAGTTTACCATCTTCTACTAGTGACTGAGTAATCAGTTTTTCTCTTACATAGTACTGGGAAGACCACGCTGTTTCACCTAGGTTTTCAGTTTCCATTACAACAACCTTACATCAGCTCAGCTGCAGTGCTTCCCCCCACCAGCCCCTTTTTATTTTCCCCATACAGAATCTGGGAATTTACACAAATGCAGTCCTGCTTCCAAGAACCTTCTTTCACTTAAGAAAAAAACATGTTCTACATTTTCCTGATACAGCCATCCTCTGTGATTTTTGTCTACAGATTATTGATCCTCCAGATATCCTTTCACAGGCTCCAAATTTTCTAGCTTTCAACCTCTAGGGATGTAAGCTAGATGAGATCTTCAGACTGCCTTGCAACACCATTTTAAAAGAGCTCAATGGCTTCTACTTATGATTTGAAAGTCAGGCTGTTTATTGCAAATGAGCACAATGTTTTGACTCCTAAAAGGCATATAAAATCCAAAGAAGCCACTTTCACCTCTGATATTCTTCCAACAGAAATACACTTGTTCCTGTTGTTGAATAACTTAATTTTGAAAACTACAGTGTATGGCCTTTTAATATAGTTCTCTACCCAGAAGTTATTAATGAAACATACTTCATTAAGGGTTTCATGCAGTCTGGTAGATGAATCACTGTGATTGACTGCAAAAATTGCAATGACCTCACGAAGGTGAGGATTTCACTTGATATCTTGGAATATTCTTGATTATATTGTGGCACATTTAGGGACTCTTTTATGCCCTATCGTTGCTGGGTACCACAATGAAATACTGATTTCTGTTCTAGCAAATCCTTCCTTAAACTCACAGAAACTGGTCAAAAACATTAACTTTTTGGGTAAGAATGTGACTTCACTGTTTTAATGCACATGAAAATAGAAACTCTCCTGCCAATATAGAGCACAGAGTTCATAATTTCAAATATATCTCTATGGAAAATGTCTCATGTGGAGATGAGGGCTTTTCCTGTGTTGACAGCCCCCTTTATATTTGATGACTAACACCGATTCTGTTCTTAGGAAACCTTTAGCACAACAGTCTAAGTATGAAAACACCAGTTAAACAGCTAAACCTAAGTAGTGCTCAGGATTTGCTAAAACAGAAACTAGAATTGTGGTGTTGTTCTTGGTAACAATACATACTCAGTACCTCTAGAACATATTGTATTGCAAGGTGTCATCTAGGGACACTGTCCCTATTCTGGGACATTTACTCTAAAAGTTACGAATGGCCACCTTGTCTCAGAAGGATGGATGCTATTAACCCATCAATGAATTATTATGATGCATGAGCATAGGTAATGTTTTAACATTTAATAAGTGTATTGTATGCTATCCTGGGCCACAGGACACATCCAACAATTGCTATGATTTACATTTCATTAATTGTAAAGAATTATCAACACAACTGTGGTCAAGAATTAAGTGATGTATATTTTGGTGCACTGAGAGTAGTTAAGAAAACGAGATTTGTGCCAGAACCTACATGACAAATTAGAGGCTGAGAAGTAACTGATTTTTTTTTTTTTTGGCATAGATATATCTATGCCATAATTTTATCAGCTACAGTGTTGTCAGCTAAGTACTCTTAGGGAGGTGTTGAGCATCCTTTAATTGTAAGATTCACTATTTGTTTCCACAGAGACTAGAAGAAGCATGTTTTATCACAGTTGCGTTTGCTATTTCCTAACACAGTTAGACCCCAGTTTTCTCTTTTTGAAAAGGTGTCCATAATGTCATGACTATAAAGAACTAAGATTATACAAATATAGAAGTATAACAATGCCAACAAGAATTCTCAGGGATTGGGTGGATTTTAACTCCAGCAAAAGCTGAGTAAGTTCTCTCTCATAAGACTCACATGAGATCATTGAGTTAGAAGGAAAGGGCTGAAAAAGCTACTGAACTCATATGAATATACTTTCACTGCTCTTATGTCTTATGCAGGTCTAATTCTGAACTGCAGATGTCCAATCATATTAATACTGGGAGTACTGCTTTCCCAGAAATGCAAAATTACTTGAACACCTATGAGTTTTTCTTACAGCTTTTTAAACAGGGTAGCGTGAGACATTAGAAAACACTGCATAGCCAAAAATAAAACGACTGACTTGTCAAGAAGGAATGCAAGTGTCGTGTTGTGTCCAAGTCCACTAACCTGGCACCTCTGTTGTTTCCATGACAGGTGTTCAGGATGTCTACCCTGCATTCATAAGGACTGCCAATTCCAAAATGGGAAAACACCCATCTGTTTATGAGTTCTCAAAGTCCAGGTGCAAGGTTGAAAATGAAAAACTCCCACGTTCTTCTGCTTTATCACTGATGAGCTTGATAATGGTCAACAAGTCCCTTCCTGTTTGGAAAATTTCTGATAAAACATTCATATTCTGACCCATCAAGCTAAAGACCAGAGCACCATGGATTAAGTTTCCTCCCAGTGAAGCAAGTGTTGATAAAACACATTTTCCACTGCATTCTCTCACAAGAAGTGACACCAGTTTTAGACCATGAAGGTATTATGAGCCAAGCAGGCCATTCAATGAACCCGATGGGGTGCATTAAAAGAGTCTTCCTGGGATTCTCTTGGAGTTTTTCACGTACAAGCATGGAAGACTTGAGTCCTAAGGGTTTTCACAGACTAGCAGCTGATACATCTACTTTGCAAACACATAATATATTGTCATTATGCAGCATACTTGAGGAAAATAACTAATGAAATAGTTGTCCTGGCTTCTCAGCCAGGCAGTATCTCTCCAAAAACAATGCATAGAGAACCTATTTCGAAGGAGCAGGATCTCCCAAGGACAGGCTATATCAGGAGACTCTGAAATCATTATTTCCCTAATCCAGCTTTCCCTATGCTCAAACAAAACAGAAAAATTCAGGCCCAAAATAAACAAAACATTTGAAAGCAGTTAATTTTAAGCAAAGAAATAAGCCTTAATTTACATTAAGTATTAAGCAAGTGGTTAAATTCTTTGCTAAACCAGTATTTGTTTGAGAAATCAATATATTAATTTTTGCTATTTCAGAATTTTTTCAGGATTAATATAGGTCTAAATAACATGATTTTCACTAAGGCAAAACTTTCTTCCTATTCATACACAGAAATACCTTCAAGTGCTCCTGTTAAATCTTCAAAATACTCAAGCTCTGGCACAGAACCGTGCGTCAAAAATGTGTCCCACCTTATACATCATCCTAATTTCAGCCTGTTAGATAGAGGATGGTATTCTATTGTTAGCAATCCACTTTCCCTTCCTCTTTGATCTCATAGAGAGCTGCTGGCAAGTTGGATTTTGTTTGATCATTGCCTAAAAGACAGAAAGGTTAAGAGTTGCATAAAAAGAATTGCTTCTCGGAAAAATTGTAGAGCCCTTCGCAATGCAGAGCTGCAGAACATGAGCTCATTTAGACTAAAAAGTAGTGCTATTTGCAAGAACTTCCACTCACCATCCACTCACCAAGAACACCACTCACTCATCAGTCTCAGGCAGGATATATGAGCCTCTAAAGGAAAAGGAGAAAGCCTGAAAAGTGCTTTATTACGAGCAGTTTATTAACTCGCCACCTGTGAAGACCAGAACTAGTCTAACACTTCCAGAAAGCCAAAGCTTCAGAAACTAATTCCAGCTTGAAGCAAGCCAGACACCTTTAAATGTGGATAAAGTGATTTTTAAAGTTATTTTCAAATTTGAAATCACTGAAGCTGCCCATCTAAAAATAACCTGTGAAAATCAGGTGTCAGGACTTCTCAGATCTGATCCTCGGTCTCTGAACCTCAGGGCTCAGACCCCTGACGCCTAAAACCCATCTGTTCAGATTCCTTCCAGAGTTGACAGGAAGAGCCTGCCGGGGGCAATGCATCCCACCCAGCACCTCTCTGCTAACCGTAGCCCAAAGAACTTGGGCTCTTAAATTAGGCTCTCAGGTCAGTAGAACGAATTTTGGACCAAATACACAAGCCTGGACATGATTCTCAACTTCTGCAGCCTTCTAACTGGCAAATAATATTTTAATACATTTTCATTATGATTTATTTAGGAAAACATTTTTAACAGACCCGCCCACACTCTACCTTGATTTCCACAACACTGAATGCTGCTGTATGACAGAAACTTTATTCATGCAAGGAAATAATATTTTAAAATAAGCTAAAAAAAAATACCAACTCCAACAAAAAATACCCCTTGAACTTAAATTCTTCACTCGTTTAAGTAGCCCCTTATTGAGAAAAAGCTCCCAAAGAATAGACTTTCAATTCCATTTTGAAAAATAATTCAGAAAACTGAAAGCAAACAATAATCTTCCTTTTGTCATAGAAATTGCTTACTTTAAAACTGCATTACTTTCTGCTGCTTCATTTTATTTTTTTTTCCTTCACTTTGCACCAGTGGAAACAGATAAATTCTTCATCTTTGTAAAAGAATAGCAAATAATTTCCCTTTCACTTTCTAGTTAGCTGCTTCTATTTTCTTGTAAGATATTTTCCAAGCCTGTTCAAATCTGCTCAAACATGGTTTTGTAATGTATTTTCAAGCCTCAGTTATCACTATATAAAAACTTAAGAAGTTCCCACAATTAGACCTGTCACATTAAAATTAATTTTAATTTTCTATAGCACAAAACCAATTAAAGTATTCTAATAATGAAAAAGAAACCTTGAGCATCTCTTTCTTATAACAACAATTCATTGATTTAGGTGTCCTGTTTTTGACAAGTTGAAGGCTGAGCTACTTCAAAGACATTCTCTGGGCATTTTTATATTTTTATCCAGAGTGAATGGCACGTTCATCCTAGTCCAACAAATTGTTTCCCAAATGCTCACTTTTTTCTGTGAAGAACATACCGATGACATTGTTGCTCCTTATGGCAAGGAGCAAGTGGCTATTATGGGATAATAGCCACAAGTGTTATCTACTTTGGATATACA
>VYZW01061047.1:0-19950 GCA_013401315.1 Balaeniceps rex
TTTTTTTTTTTTTTTAAATTAAAACTTTACTGTTCAGCTCAACTAAAACTTTTAAAGCTGCACTATTTCTCCCTGATATTCAGACCTTTAATAACTAGCTAGTCTCTCAGTATTTTATGGGCTGTCTTAACAGTTCTCTATGGAGTTCTGCATAGTTACAGGCCAATGTTTCTTAAGCGGCATTAAGAACCTCCATCAGGCGTACAATACATCTCTCAATGTTCAGAAATGATGCAAGTAGACAATGGCCCTCTCTGTCCCTTTTATTTCCTGTTTAATTATCCCTATAATAAATTATTAATATGATTCAGCATTTTATTGACTCATCTGTGTACTCATTTCAGGATAGGAGATGTAATACTTTGAACAGTCCAACACTGTAACTCATTGCAATTGCCTAAAGAGAAAATTTTGGTGAATTATTTCTCATGACAGTCACACCTAGGAGGATAGGGAGCAATCTCAAAGACAAAAGATGATTATGCTTAGGTGCTTCTGAGGTTAGCTTTGCCACACAACAAGTCAACATACTTTTCTTTTCCTACGAAGAATCTTGGTACATATTATCAGTGCAACGCAGAAAATATTACTGAGTTTCAGTCATTACTTTGTAGGATCAGAAAGTACCTCTGAATTGCTGACTGGGGTTCCGTGTTACTGTAGACACTATTACACAACATTTATAAACATGGTCAAGATGAGTAATTGTAAGGGCAAATCTTACTAATTATCTTTTGAATACTACTTTCAAAGCTTGTTACACTAGCAAACCAAACTGCATATGTAATTAGTAAGAACCCAATAAAACCCAGTAAAATACTGATATGATGGAAGACAAAGTCAACTCAAAGTCAAGTGCTTAACTGCCTAGAAAGTAATTTAAAAAAATTCCACAATAATGCGATAGGCAATGCTTTAAACAGAAAAAAAAAAAAAATTGTTTAAAAAACTAACTCAGAAAAATTATTTCAAGAAAGATCCAGGACCAGTGTGTCTGGATGTCTGAATAAATGGGCACAAAGATTGTTCTAGATCTATCCTACCAGGATACTTCCTTCTATACTTACGTTACAATAAAAATATCTGTGCTGTCTGGCACACCTCTGCAAGTATCCGGAGAGGAAAATGAAAGTCAGGGATGGCATCCAGCTGAAAGTCACTTTGGATGTCACAGCCTGTAGAGAAGTGCCCGGGCACAACTGCAACACTGACAAGGTGTCTGGATTAATAGAATAGACATCAGAAATCAATTAATGGCCTCAACGACAGCAAAGGCAAAGGCCTCAAGGAGGAAGGGGTGTTAGAGTTGATGCACAGGCTATAGGAGAAAAGCCACTGCCCCTTTTCAAAGGAAGTTGTTTCTGAAAGAGAGAGATGGTGCTTGGCTGCCTGGCACACGCTTTTCATCTCTGGAATTCCAGAGAGAGCCTGCTGAAGATCAGAGCTAGGCTTGGAAGAAAGTTACACACAAACAAACACGAAAAGGAAAGGAAAAACTGGCATGGAAGAGACTATTTGCTTTCTAATATCATGTAAAAAAACTGGAGCAGGGAGACTGAACAGGAGTTAAAAGACAAATTTTGCTTTTGATTTTTAAGTGCGTGGTTGCAAGATTACCTCTGACTGATGAACAGGAGTGCAGCAGAGGTGAGGGATGAGAAAAGGATGGGAGAGAGCATCCTTTGTACCCGTCAGCCCAACTCTTTGGAGGTAGGAGGGCCAAGGAGCTACTGTTTTCTGCTACCAGAATGTGAAGAGCAGGCTCCAGGCTCCCTCTGAGCCTGCCTTTATTTGTTGTAGCTCCCTTGCCCTCTCCTGGATACCTTCAGCACATCACACCAAGCAGCTGTGCTGGGCTGCTCCTGAGGAAAGGCATCCCCAGGGGCTTTGGGGGTGAGAGGCAGTGGGCACCCCAGTGCAGCACGTGGCTGTCCAAGGCAGGTGGCTGCAAAGCCTCAGGAGGTGAAGTGCACACTGCTGGGCTGTAAATCATGGCTGGTCCCATGCATCTCAGGGGTGAAGGATGAATTTTAAGCCATGGTTTGTATCCAGACTTATTCTCTGTGCTGGGACAGCAATTTTGCATCTCCCTCAGTTTCCCCTGCTTTATAGTAGAAATTCTCTATTAAGTTCCTCCAACTTTTCCTTTGAGAATTATTGTTATGGAGTGTTGTTATATATCCAAATCAGTATGCAAGGACAGAGAGTTTTCATCTGTAGGAGTTTCACTGAGCTGAATATTTCTTCCTCCTCACCCCTTTTCACTTGTACCTAAGCATACGGGCACTTCTCATCCTCCACTTTTTTCCTGTAATTAGTTCCCAGGTCTCAAGTGTTTCCTATAGAGCCTTTCTGCTGTAACACTCCAAGTTGTAAGAGATCTGAGCCATTTTTCTGCATTGCTTGACACGAATGGAAACTTCAGGCGGGAGGCTGGAGTCCTGCCATGCCTCCTTCCAGATGACTGCTGCGCCAGCTCTCCAGTTCTGAGCTATCCTTCACCAAGGAATTATGACATTTTTGTGCTGGATGCCCAAGTTCCTTCTCAGTACCTCATTTAAGTGTGATGTATGAACTCAGCTCTATGTAACATGAATGTGTACATATGTCCATAATCAATTAAGGTAACAATCACGCGCAGAGTTAAAAGATTTGAATTCTTTGATCTTAAGCAAGTCTGAAAGTTTCCATAATGCTTAGTCACAGGCAATATATTATCCTGATCCCAGCTGCAGACTGCAAGATTCTCATTGAAGATAGCATGCCATGAAAAGGCTTTATAAGCATCCACCACTTCATCAATACTTACTGTTTTGCAGCAGAAAATGACAAACTAGGATACAGCACTTTGTGAATGATTACAGGTAACTTATCAAAGAATAAAATAGCTTAATTCTAGATGTTGTTAGACTCTAACTGGTATTAGATATATCTCTCTGTACTAGAGATTTTGCCTCCCTTAGAAGTGATTTATTATGAGAAATATTACATAGATTATTAAAATTACTTCTTCCCCCCCAAACACCTGGTAGATGACACATCCGTAGTATACAGAAATCAGAACAAGCTGCTGATACATTGTTAGGACACTTTTATGCCTGTTATTCTCATAGAGAAATAGCAATGAAAGACATAAAAACACAGAAGCCTACAGAAAACAAAGGAAACTTTGAATGCCGCTACTTAATGTTATCTGTCCCTTTTGTGCTGCCTGGAACAATATTATAAAGGATAGATTTTTTTTTGTTGTTGTTGGGTTTATATTTGGGTTAGATTTTAGTGCTGTTTTATTGAACAAAAGGAAAAACTTAGAGCTCTGGAAAATAACTGCAGCACAAGGACTTAACCAAATAGAATCACTTCATCAAAGTTTTGCATTTAGTCAGACTCTCAAACTTCACTGACGTATCTCCTTACAATTGCATCTCTAGTATCACTCCAAATCTTAAACAAGATTTCTCTCTTTTGTCACATACTCATACCTCTTCTCCCTCTGGAGGTGAGCTGATCACCCAGAATCACCATAAGGAAAAAGCAGCAGGCTTATAGCCATCACTGGACACAGAAGGACTGTAACCTGCTCAAGTGCTCTGATGCAGAGCAACAATGAGTCCCCTTACAGATTTCTGTAACTTTTATTGCAAAGTCAGGCTACTACAACTACTTTCTGCTAACACTCCTGGATGGGTGCCTATCAAACGAACGCTTGCTCGTATCATTTCAGAACAGGCACCTAAATTGTTCTAAGTGCAGGAGACTTCATGATGTGATTTGCTGGGAAGAGTAAAACAAATATCCTTCCCAAAGCACTCAGAGTCACGAGTAGCCTCCGAGCTATCTTTCCAGGACAGGCAAAAGGGGACCCTGGCCATGACCATGCATTTAGGTGGCCATACAGTATAATAATCTGCTCCTACATGACTAGAGGCTTTGCCCAGTGGCCACCGAGGAGGGATGTCCCCTGGGGACAGCCCTCTTCCCTCCGAGGGTGGGCCTTTCCCTGCCATCAGCTCTGTCCTCCCCGGGCTCAGCGCGCTGCTGTGGTATAGCCAGAGAAACCCCAGAGATGCTCCAGATGATTCAGCAAGATGCTTTCATAAGCATCATCCCCTATGATTTGACAGAACGTGTTGAGGCATGTACAGAGCAATGGAAGGATTTAGCAGGATTTTAAAGCAAATTCAGAAAAGAGACAGAAGTGACACAAGCTAATCGAGCGGAAACACAAACTGCTTTCTGACATCGTTATTCTGTGGTTGCTGAGCTCCTTCAGAGGGAGCTCCGTGGAAAACACATCTGAAGTCTGTCATTACGCTCCATAAAAAGATGGCAATTGGCAATCCTCCTAATCAGTCTTTTGTAGGATTACTTATATCCACAAACATCAGCTTACTCTTTCTTGACAACATATCCTTTAATGGTAATAAATATTGACTTTTCAAATCATAAACATCAAAACAACATGAAAAAGCTTATTATTTCCTTATATTATGTAAAAACACTACTGCAGTACCATGTATCCTGAAATATATTGTAGGGTGTTTGAGGGTAGTTCAGTAAGAAATAAATATATTTTAGTACCACAGTACTACAGTGAGTTTCAATGACTTCTGACACGGAGCAATTTTTGACTATTGGCAGTGATAACCCACTTAGCAAAGACATACTACTAGTGAAGATGCTATGGTCTACGTAGTCATATTTTATTCTAATCTTCAAAGACATCACTTAGCACAGTTTATGGTACGCTGCAAAGATTTTGCTGTTTAGAAACCTCTTCATCTCCATCATAATTAGAGAAGATGAAACTTTGTTTCCCCTTTGAAAAATGCAAGCATTGCTTTCTAGCAAGGTAGCAGCGTACTCCTTCCTGATTTTAATCAAAGCAACAGCACTTGCTACCAGAAGTGAAAGAAACCTGCTTATTTCATCTACTATTTGTTTTTCAAATCTTAAAGAAGCATTTTTGTTCTCTCATCTCTGAGGTCTTTGTATTTCTGCCAAAAAGCTCTGTACTCTCCATCTCACAGGCAGAAGCTGTCTCATCTGTCTGCCTCCTGGAGGTGCTGGTAGCCAGAGGAACCCAGCAACACCACACCGGGACAAGGAGGCTGAGCAGAGGCAATGCCAGAAGCCAGGGAGGGTGGGAGGCCCCACCCTTGGACATTTTCAAAACCTGAATGACCAAGGCTCGAGGCACAGCCCAGTCGAACTATGAAGTTAGTCCTGATTTAAGCAGTGGACTGAATAAGGTACCTCCAGGGGTCCTTTCCAGCCTTTGCTGCTTCCTCTCCCCCCCAAAAGTACAAAGATCTGAGCATAACAATATTAGCTCTTTTTGTTTCCAGCATACTTCTACACCAACTTCTCTCTTCATGCTGAGTATACCATCTTTTAAGGAATATTTAAATATTGTCTGAATAGCATACAGGAAGATCTCCCTGAACACAGGAATGTGTTTCTCTGTTACCTCCTAACCTGTAGATTTTGGCAACCATGGAAGTCACATATACCCATCAAGCAGCATAACATCCAATAAATACTGTTTTGGACCTTTCACCTACTTTAGATTTTGGACCATTTTTCCTCATCCTCTATTGTTATTGGCACTCTACAATAAAAGTTTTCTCACAAGATCACTGGACTTCATGTATGTGACTTTTTTTTCCGCATGAATTCAGTGAAAATAATTTAAAAAATTGTAGAGAGAAGGGATTTGATCTCTTCTGAAAAAAGAAACAGAGGGAGAGAAGGCAAGTAACAGGCTTCAGAATTATTGTGGAGAAATAGGTAGGACTGGCGAGTACAAAATATTGCAGAGGATACAAAAAAGCACAAAACCTGGCTTAATAGTTTTTATTTCACTACCTACAATATCTGAAGAAAAGAGGCAAACTGTATGCTCCATTTATTTTCATTCACTGTAAGCACTTTGCACTTAGCAGATGCCAGCATATGTTTTTCACTAGAAACAGACAATTAAACTTGCTTGGAAATAACCAACTGCAATAGGTAGGGGAATAAACAGTGTTGAGCCACTTCACACTAGCTCGCAGGCAGCAGTACTGCCCAGCAGGACAATCTATCAGCTGCAGTAGCCAAGGCAAGTTTAGGAAACCAAAATGTTTGACCGTGTGGAAGTTCATTTGAGGGCTGAACGGTAATTGTGGAAGGGGGAGAAAATAGCCCCCTATACAGAACAAAAATCAGCTGCGATTCTTATGCAGAGAACCCATTGCAACCACTCTGAATTGCTAGTGTATTTTCAGTATTATTTATACCTCTCCATCACCACAGTTGAGACTGCAGGATTTTTTTGTTTTGTTGGTTAGTTGGTTGGTTGAGTTTTTTTGAGAAAATCCCCAAAACTCCAGATTTTCAGCTGTGGCGCTCTACCATGTCGCATTCTGCAACTCCCAGCCCCAGGCCTGCCCCACTTCCAGCCCTTTGTTTATATATTTTGGCTTTCATATTTTAAAGCTTTACTAGCTCCATACGCTCCATTTCATTTTTGTCCTACACTCAATTTCATCTTTTGTCACCAAGCCGAGAGCTTCCCCTCAGACTGGAAAGCCACTTGCCCCTTTTCCATGCTTTACTGACTCAGTAAACACAATTCCTAAATTTTGCTTGTGTAGCGTTTTAAATGTTCCCCCCAAGATTCCTGAGGACTGGAGCTAACCTGTTCAGCCTGGTCAGATTTGAAGCAGGCCAGCATTGGCAAGCATAAGGGAAGAAAGATCCTCCGGAAACCAACGGTTCAAAAAAGCCTCTTCAGTATGCTGTGCAACAATTTATGTGAAACTAGCTGACTAAAAAAAAAAAAAAAAAAAAAAAGAAGAAAAGAAGAAAAATAGCAGAACAAGAGTAAACCAGACAACTAAGCAACAGAACCAGCCACTCAGAGTTCAGTGATCAATAAACGAAATTTAACCATACCCTAGTTAACATCAACCTTCACCTTTCTTATCTTCTGTCTCTAGGCATCTTATCCAAACTAAATAACCCAGATTTTTACTCAAATGAAAGTCATTAAAAATAAATAAAAAGGATGTCTTTCAATTATCCCCCAAACAGAAGAAGTTCCCTCACAGAAATTGATAGAAAAAAAGAATGCATAAAATTACATGCTGAAGACTTAGTTACCAAATAATACTTGCCAAAATGCATGTCTGAACTATATCACACTTTATGTCACTATTACCATGGAAAAAAACACATAAACTGCTTTGCTGATAAGGGCCCTGGAATGCCTCTGTGGTCTAATGGGAATAAAAGACAGGGAATGGAGATCTCCTACCTGCTTCCCTCTGCTTCCTCAGCAGCAATAATGTACTCTATATGCAGATTAAACCACAAATTCCATTTATTCAATATTAGTTTGAGGGCATTTAAAGCCCTTATAACAGGAAAGAAGGTTAAGTTAACGCCATCTTCAACAACGTGTGAAAAGATGAGAGCAGCGTTCAACAGCAGGAACAAGTTCGAACACGGTGATGAGAAAATTAACTGACCAATTAATTAGCCACAAAAAGCACCTCATTTGATGACAACTTAAAAAAGCATTACGCCACAGGCATTGCTTCATATGCACTTGTATTTGCTAGGAGCCCAAGCTACCCTCCGTGTAGCGAGGTATTTTCCAAATCCTCACAGCACTGTGACACTTCCTACAGAGTTAATCCCGATTTATCCTGGGCTAGAAAAGACCATACATTAAAGCAGCATGCACTTAGGGCTCGGCCCTGCAACGTGTTGAGTGCTCTGGCCCCCAGCCACCAGAGCACTTAGGTACATGTTTTATTTTAAACACATGAGCAGTTCTGCTGAAATTCAGAGAGTCATAGTATGGAAAAAGCCAGATTATGCCCCAAAACCATGAAGCTATATTAAAAACTAGAGCAAAGCACAATTTAAAACTAACACAATCAATTCACTGGGTCAGGTAAATCTATCCTAATAGACAGGTTGTTCTACAGCACATTAATAGGGTCAGAGAGGTCTCCCAGCCCGCCCATGGCTCAGGTATGTCCCTAAATGGGCCAAGCACGAGAAAATGATTTCACAGAAAGTACTGTGAGCATTCAAAGGAAAGTCAGCTTATCATCCATTGCCGCCAAAACCAAAAAGAAAGACAGAAACTGAAACCTGAAGGAAGTCCTCAATTCTCGTCCAGCGGTCAGGGTTCTGCGCTGTGAAGGACGTGTGCGACCTCCACAAAGTTGTTCAAGCTTACACTGTCTTTCAACAGCTACTCAGGTCTGGCAAATTTCTTTCCTTTCTGACAGTGACATAAGCAATAGAATTGTATGAATTACTCCCCTGAAAAGGCTATTAACATTTCAGTGTTAAAATTACACTGTGTCAAGCTGCAGACAAAAAAAAAAAAAAATGTTGCATTTGCAGAGTACAGAAAATTTCTGTATACTTAGTGCTTCTAGGATAGGATAAAAAAAAAAAAGAGATCAAGACCGCTTTTACTTGTGTGCCTAAATATTAATTTATCTTTCAGATGAGAAAAACGAAACTATTATTGTGTCTTATTATTTTGATCAGATATTCTGAAACGTGAATCTTCCATAATGCACCAATTTTATTTGAAAACAAATCTGTTTTTAATTTGAGGATCACAAATTAATGTTAGCATATTTTATCTCTCTTGCTCAAATACATCTGCAACAATTTAAATAATTTTTGTTACATACTGTAATCTGTATCTTGAGTGACAACCTCTGCACTGGTTATCAGCCTAGAGGGATGAGATAATAAATAACCCCCTTGCTTCAAGAAGTATTTTATAATGCAAAATGTCACAGCTCTGTAAAGCAGTGCTGGCATATTTTAGCAAGTTCTTGTATCAGTGACATTTTAAAACTTTAGAGAATAGGAACTTTAAGCTAACAGATCAACAACATACCGTTCCTGATTTTGCAGGACGTGAAATTGTAATGCATCCACCACTGCAGCTGAGAGCACTTCAGCTTCTTCAACACCATTATATTAAAAAATAAAAATAAATTTAAAAAAAGAAGGAAAAGTCTAATTAGAAAAGCTTTCACTGTTTTCAGTCACTGCTAGTGCACATTATAGCCTGACCTTTTCCCCCACCAAAATCCTCATTTTTTTTACTGGGTTTGGTGGGAAACAGTGATTGAGAAACTTGGTTCAAGACTTTGGGCTCCTTGATGATGGGATCAAACAACACACATCTGAGCCACAGGTTGCACAGACCTCTTGGATCTGCACAGTGGGGCCCACAGTTTTGCAGCTGAGAGAAAAAGTTGGGGCAGGATCCTGAGAAGCAGGCTCCAGGTGGCAGTTCGTGCCAGTCCTTGGGACACAGCATTTCTCCCATCTACCTGGGCTGGGGGGGACAGACCCACCGTCCCGGGATCTGGCAGAGGGCAGGAGGAACAATCACAGCTCTGCAGTGCCTGCCCTGTGGGAAAAAAAGAGCTGCAATACAGCAACCTCAGGGCATGCAAGTCCAGCCTCCAGTTGTGAGAAAGAACATAGCAAAGGCAGAGGGAATAATTTGTTTGTGCCCCATCAGGATGAAAGAAAAGCTAATGAGTAAATTAATGAATTGCCTCTATGGATTGCATTCAACTAGCAGTCTCATGCTACAGAGGAATTATCTTTTACCATGGCTGTAGGAGTGGCTAGAGTTCAGAAAGCTGACAAGTCTTCAAGTGGGAGAACAGAGACTTCAGGTTAAAAATGAGTCTTAAACGTTCCAGAGTTTGAGAAAATAACCACGCGGGGAAGAGTAGGGGAGGACTTAAACATAGGACACAGTCAAAAAATAAAGAGAAAGAGAACAATTTCACCAGTGCATTCAGCTTCACGATTAAGTGCAGGATTAGCTGAGGAGAAGGGGAACTGCCTGCACAAGAAAGGGCAGGCACGAGCAGGAGGGGCATACATGTCAGTCCCATGAAGGTTTTTGTCAGATGCAAGACTGCTTCAAAGCTGTAAGAAAAGGCATTTTTTAACATATTTTAACATCTTGCTTTTTAACATCTAGATCTGTTCGTTTTTTTGTGCTAAGACTCTTGTAACACACCTTTCAGGTGCTGTTACAGCCATTGTTTCCCAGCCATTTCTGTCACTCCGGCAGCTGGAATGCACACGGTTCAGAAGGATGATTTCAATATATTTCCCCAGTGCTGCAGGACCTTTGTTTATAACTTCCTTTTTGGCCCTACCCTATGGTGCTTAACTCTATCAGCTATCATCAACACAACAGATTAGATTACTGAGCCCTGACAGTCTGTAGAAAGACTCAGTTCAAGGTACCATGCTATCTGTTCTGCTTTTCCTGGTGCCAGTAGCTGCTCTGTAAAAGAGGTGCAGCTAGGAAGTTCTGTATTTGCTTGTTTTAAGGCGGATCCCATATGGATAAACAACGTTGTTCTTCAGACCCAACTAGATTTAGCTGACAATGAATCAGTCCTGTTATGTTGCTATGCCACCGTGTTTTACTGGTCTCTGATAAATTACTAAAGCAGTTACGCTTCTAAAAGCCACCCCGTTTCTGTGAACCACTGATTGTCTATGTATGGAACTAGCAAGGTGAGCTTCAGACACCGAGGTGCTCAATATCAAAGGGTCATATGATCCATTTAATATATTTATTAAATTCATTATTTATATTTCAGAGCTGCTGCAGAGTCCAACCGCCCTGATGATTAAGAGCTTTCCTTCTAACTCCTAACCTACATTAATACGTAGTTTATACCATTTGGTCTTGTGTAAAAATTACTCTTCCATTTAATGAGGGTTGGTCTTCATTATTCTCTTTCGAGGATAATGATAGCGAGAGAAAAAAACCAAAACAACAAAACCTCCCAAAACAGCACCACCACCTCAATAAAAGCCAAAACAGTTTGAAAAGCAACTGGTGGCAGCAAACAAAGCAATAATCAGTTTTGAATCCATAAATAAATCTGTCAGTAAACACGGGGAAAAACACAACCTGCAAGAACACAACAAGTAAGAAGAAACAAGCGCTGTAGTGACTGAAAAGGCCTGTATAAAAGCAGACACACAGATAAAGCAGGGACTTAACGAAGTCATCAGAGCTTATACATGCCCTCCTACAGAACTAAGTAAATATTGAAGACCTCCATTAAAAAAAAGAAGGGTAAATTTCTATTCATATTGAAGCCCACTATAAACCTCATTTGGACGTCAATAATTATTTCGCCAAATCGCTAAATACAAATAGGAAACAAAATCAAGCCCAATCAGGACTTACAAAGAATACCTGAAGTAACCACTCCACTCTTACTACTGAAAATTTTGCCCCTTTCCCACTGACAAGGGAGGGCTCTGAATGAACTGAGGAGCGAGGGACACAAGCAACCAAGCGTTGCTGGTAAACAGGAGGATGGGAACTGCACTGCAAAGCAGTGCTAAGTCTGGACAACGTCCCCTCTGCACTACATCTCCCAGCACCTGGGAGACATAGCCCAGGCACCTCCATGCAGAAAGCCAGGTTACAAATCATGCCTTTGAGGCACCGTTTAACCTCTTTTGTTGGAGCGCTGCATTAAGCTACACTGGCATTGCACAGCTCAGGACCGGCTTCCAGTCCTGCTACCCCTGCTGGGTGACACAGCTGTACCTGCCTCTGCAGCCCAGGATCAGATTTTGGGCAGGCATACCAGCAGACAGCTGATCCCAACCTCTGAAGAAAAGCAAGGAGGTGGTGGGCTGAGGAAAGATAACAAACCATGTCAGCATCATAGCCGATGCATGGTGAAACCAACAGCTTTCATTTTACTTGTTCTGGGACAGGCAGAGATTTCAGCACACGTGGACACAAGCAAGTGCTAGATACTATATCGTATCGTACCTTCCACTATGCATTGCTGTAATTCCTTCTGCAAGCAATATGAGAAGAGTTCATTTCCAGAAATAAAGGCTACACCCAAACTGATTGTCAACTGACCAAGACGGTCCAAACCACCTTACTAAGGTTAATAACTGCTCTCCTGACGCTACTAAAAAAGGTCATTATCCTAGATCAAACTAGACACGGTTTGAAGACCAAATTATAAGGAACGTATTTATAGACTTTTACTAAAGAAAAAGCTGAATAGCTGCATAAGTCTCCACATTCCACTCCACATATAGTGCATAATGTCTCCACATTCCACTCCCTCTAAATTTTACGAATTTACAGATTGTAAATTTGATACACTGCCAGTTTCTCCTCCGTTTAAAGTCCTGAAAATCACTCCTGCACCAGCCAATATTAGTCCATATACTTTTTACTTTTCAAATTAAATTGAATGATAAATCTCTGTGTTGAAGCACAAAGAAGTTGACACAAACATCACCACTCTGGGCCAGATTAACCAAGCAGAGTTAATCAGAGCAGTTAGCACATTTGAACAAGTAGATTATAAAACAAAGATAAGTAGAGTATACATACAGTAGAGTCAACTGCTTTGATTATATTTTGTATGACCTGCAAGATGTGTCTAGAAAAGACTCACAGCAGGAAAAACAATAAACAGAGAGCTCAGACGGCTAATTAATACTGCTAATTTAACTGGTACCCTAACATGCCATGTACTGTCATCTGCACTCTGTCAAGGAGTAGATGGCAACAGTTCTCAAGCATTGCTAGTAAATCATTTTCATTTTGCCCTTTCCCTCGTAAACAAAACACCACAGTGACAGAAGCTGCTTGACCTTTCTAAGGAAGAGAATTCCAACGAAGCACTCCCACCCTGAGAGGCAAGTAGCAGAAAGCCTTGAACAGCAGAAACTTTCTGACTTCCAAACAAAAGATATTGTATTTCAAACTACATATGCACTTTTCTTTCTCTCTGCAATGCCCGTCTGCCTCCCCCCCGCCCATCATTCCTGATTTCTGCTCTATTTTCTTTGTACCTCCAATATGTGTAAAAGCACACAAACTAGCTACTAAACTGATTTGCTGGTCTTTTTCCACCATGTCACAGACGTCTTAAATTAGCCTCACCTATTCTTTTGCTGGATTATGAATTTTAATTTATCCATGTACTCCATAAGTAGAGGACAAACCCCACAACTGCAGTGAAAACATAGGCATAATGCTAGTGTATCACTCATCACGGTAGGCCACGAGACACGTGTTTTCCCCAGATCTCAGGGATCTGCAGAACTTTAAGAGACTGCAAAAGAGCTCTGACAAACTTTCTGTGAATATCACAGAAGTGAAGTAACCTCCTGGAAAAGTCTGCTTCTCTAACTTGTAAATAATTTTCTTAACTGTACTATTTCACATCTGAACTGCAGCAAGTCCCAAAGTCATAAAATGACACTCTGCCATGGGGCTTCTCTTTGAAACCTCAATGTTAGCTACTGCTGTGCATCTACAGTTTCAAGATGGCCAGCCTTGTTTTATCCTTGCCTTTTGTTTCCCCAAATGCCTGTCCCTTCCATTTTGCTCCACCTCGAGACCCTCTGAAGCAATGACAGGCTTTTCCTAATGAGCTTGTGCCAGGGCACAGCAGCCACCGTCCTCTCAGTTGAATCAGGGGAGTATGATCTCTGCAGAAATGAAGTGGGTTACAGCCAACAGATGCTCATATATTTGGGAGCAAAATTCTTTTGCCACAGTAGAGGAATTTTGAAGCTCTTGCTTCTTACGCTTAGTGCAATTCCTCACATAAACTGGGTGGCACATAAAGACCCACATTGTAACAGCTAGTCATGGATAATGGGTTAGTTACACTAGAATATCTACCCGTATTAAAATGGGGGGAAAGGTGATGGTTTATTAGTTTTAATTGGCATACACAAAATTCCCCTTTGGGAAAAACAACATAGTTTTTAAACTAATTTCTTGGAAAAACAGCATGGATTTAGTTAGCGGGGGCAAAAAAGTATTCACAGAATTTAACCTTATTTTGGGCTGCTGGAAAATGTTAATATGAGTTTGGGAAACTTAAAAAAACCTCAGTTTTCAAAAGCTTCCTGTAATCTCCTGGTTCCTAGGAACGGGTGGGGACAGGCAAAATACTGCTGGAAGTTAGTGACATCTATGCTGCCCAGGGATCAGACACAGGGGAGGAGGGAAAGCGGGGGCACGTTCAGCTTCAGTGTGGAATGAGCCCTTCTCAAGTCTGGTGGTTCAGCGCTGTTCCTGGCTGGGATGGCCAATCATGCCATCACAAAAACATTTCTCCACTTAGTTGATTTTTCACCTATCACATCAGGAAACTGAAACCTTAAGGATTAATGAAAGTATTTGAAAAAAAGAATATAACTATATATTCCATCAAGTTTGAGAAGTGTCCAATTATTCCAATAATTTAGTTCAGACTGAGCGCAGGCAGCTTTTTAAGTGCATTGTATCACATACCTTCAGTGAGTTAAAGCATTCTTAGCAACAGCATAACCAGATTATGACAAATTTCTTTGTACATGAATATTGGTGTTTTGCTTTGACTTTCTTCTCCTGCATGACTAATTTCAGGAGAGGAGAGGCAGATGAAAAGTAAAAGAGCTCTATTTCAGTCCTTCAAATAGTTAGGAGCTTATCAGTAATCAGACACCTTATAATCATGAATTCAATCCAAAGTTCATAGAACATTGGGAACAAAAATAAAAGTCAAACAGAATCAAAAACTCTGTCAACAATGATACGGCTCACAGAAATGTGGTATAAAAGCAGCTGGGCAAAACACAGTTTACAAACAAGATTTATAGCTTTCTTTAACTAACCAAATAGAGGGGAAGTCAATGTTAGCAGTCTCATAATACTCAGTCAGGTGATGATAATATGACATTGGAAATAACAATGACTCTTCAGGAACAGCTGAATTAGCCCTTACCTTATAAACAGCTCAGGATTACAGACATATGTAATGGCAGAGGATGCGTGCAGCCCTCCCATGGATAGCATCAGAGTTACAAGCTCCTTCTTTCTCTCATCTGTGTCACCCACAAAAGGCTGGGAGCACTGGACAACATCACCCCACATGGACTCACCATGTCCATTCTAAACACAGAAATGAAGTCACCCCTTCCCAAAGCCACATTCTTTTAAAAATGGCCAAAGGTTCTCTGTCTCTCTTGTCCAACTAGGTTACACCCAAACACAATGGCCAAGAAGTTCCTATATCTTGCAAGAACGCTTTTTTTTTCTTTTTTTTTTTTTTTTAAAAATAACCTATCTTGCTTATTCACAATGTTAATATACTTGAAAAGGATTTAAATAGCACCCTCTACATATACTCCAAGGTTTCTATTCATTGATTTATTTGAAAGAGCTGCTCTTCCTTATTGTTCACAGGACAGAGAACTGGCAAACTTATCATTAAAAAAAAAAAATCTATTTTGAATCTTTTCTCCACAGGCTCTAGTTCTTCTGGTTTTAAAAATTTGTACTAGATCTTTAACAAATATGGTGTGTTTGAATCAGCTCAAGTATGTGAATTTTCCAAGCAAAAGAAATCTAAGAGTATTCCTGCTCCATAGCTGACTCACATTCAGAACTAAATCAAATGCATGACTATTTTATGACCTTGCTTGGAGTCAACACAGAGTTGAGTTGCACTGCAATTTAAATTACCTCCAAACTTCTTTTGGCAAGAACAATCCCTTGATAGTAACTAGCACTATTCTTTAGAGACCTGATTTTCTAACACCAGCACCTGCATTCATTTAATCTGAGCTTTTCAGACTCATTGGCATCACCTGCTATAGATGCTAATGTGTTGCTTCAGGCTCTGGTTGGAAAGGTTGTTTGATGCCTCAATTCTCACAGGATTCACTACTTTGAGGCAGATCCTTCAATTCTCACAGGATTCACCACTTCGAGGCAGATCCTTCACTTCCTTCCTCTCCCCTGAGCATACTCACACCCACAAATCCTCTCTCAAAAGCCTTCAGCTGCTCTTTGATAGCTACGTAGCTGGGCAGACTATAAAGCAATTAAATGATTTTCCTAACATGAAAAACGCTCTCTCCTTCTAATAGAGTAAAGTCAAAATATCAACAATCTTTCAGGCAGGAAAAAGTGGACCATGAGATATTTTCAATACCTCTTATATGTTACTGTGGTGTTACCTGTTTCTAAATGCAATAATTTTTTTCCAGGCATTTGAAGCGAAGCCACCTGGAGAAGGAAACACAGCAGCTGCTCAACTGTGCCAAGCAACAAAACAGCTTAGACGAAGAATTAAAGAACGGCAGACTATGTAATTGAAATGTAGTAGGAAGGTTATTACGCAGGATGTAATACAAGCTGAGATCTGGTCAGGATAACCCCAAATGGCGCATTTTCTTTTATTAGTACAAATGGTTGAAACCTTGCTGTTATTTCTTATCCAAAAGGTTTCAGCTTTAAGGCATGGCATTGATTAATTAGCACTCTACAAGAAGGTCTTGTATAACACAGAGTCAAGCCATTAACTTCACTTGGCTGAAGATGAAACTCGGATTGCAAGTATTAAGTCCTGAATAAAGCTATATATTCTCCAATAGGAAATAATTTCCACACTACTAAAATGCCCACATTGCTGTTGTGAAACACTAACAGAGCACCACAACACCCATTTTACTTAGGAGAGGAAATGAAGACTGTCTGTGTAATCCATGGAAAACTACAGATGAGTAAACATGTTAAACCAGTAAAGCTCTTGCCAAAGAGAGGACATGGCAAAGACACTAGAATTAAAAAGTATTTGGATAAAAGCTACTGTGGTGAGCAAACATAGGCAAGACTCTAGTTTGACACTACACTGAAGCATTGCTGTATTTTTATAGTTGATCCTGTGTAAGGCAAAAGAATCTAACGGAGGCAAAGATTTTTATTAGTTCAGCTAGTATAGGCAACATGAAAGGCAATGAGCAGCACGAGCTTGTCCAAAACAGAAAAAATAGTAAAAAAAAACCCCAATAATAAGAAAGACTAAGATTTTCTAGGAAAGAGGTGACACAGGATTCAATATAAAAGAAATTATATTGCACAAACTAGTTAAATAAGTGTTATTGATATACATTACTCTTTTCCAGTAACAAATAGAAAAAGTAGAAAATGGTTCAAAAAGTCTTGCTTCTCCCGAACTTTTTTTTTTTTTTTTGCAAGCAAACTTCTAGTTTTAATAAATTTAACATTCTGCTTGTGTAAAAAAAGGCGGCAGGTAGCATACAACATGGCAAGTGTGTTATTTCTGTGAGTGTCGAACCGTCAAGCAAACTAAAGATCTGAAGAACACCACCGATTTGGATTAAATACTAGTATAATTGAAGACTTTTTTTTTTTTATTGTGCTACATAATAACAGTGGTTAAAGTACTGTATCTTCCAGCCTGAAAGTTTCTATCATTTTGAGAGCGCCTTTGTGTACTTAAAATGTAGAACACACTTGAACAAGTGCGGTCACTCCAGAAATGCAATTGCTATAGCTCCAACAAAAGAACTATAGGAAGCACTGAGCTCTTCATGCTTATCTCGGCCTGTTTTTAAAATAGGCAATAACAATATTGCATGCACAGCCAACTCCAGAAGGTAATATATCCCCTTCTAAGATAAGTATCTAAGATAGATGTAAGAGAGGAATTGCCTTCTGGACTTGCCCGCCTCTCCTCATTGACAACTGAGAGACACCAGATGAATCCTACCTTTATTACAAAGATCTGTGTAATAAGAGATGCACAGTAATGGATTCAGAACACAGATAAAGCATGCAATTTCAAAAAAAAGTATAGGTTTTATTTTAAAGGAAAAAAAATTACTTTCCAAGTTTGCTCATCTCTCACATGAGGACAATCCTCTTTTTTTTCCCCCCAAACAACTTATGTTTTAAAGTGTCTTTGTATAATTTATTCTTTCATGTTTTTATATATGTGCACATATATCTATATACATATATATACACACACCACACAAGAGAGACATAATGACATCCAGCAAACTAACGTTGAGATATAACAGGATATATTAATCCTTAGAATAATCAATATCATGTCTCACTAAGCCAGTGGTACCAATTATTCAAAATCAGTATTCTGATGTATCTAAAGTATTATTTCCTTAATATTAGCATTAGAACTACTTTTGATAACAATTCTATTCACTGCAGCATTTAAGCAAATGATTTAGCAGAAAAATTAAAGTCTGCCAAGAGAAATGCTTACCCACAGAAGCTTATAGCCCAAATTAGTTGCTACAAACCACTGTAAAATGCACTCAGTTCACATAAAATGCAGTCAGAAGACATGTTTATGTAAAGCTGTAGAAAACAGTAGAATACAAAGGGAAACAAAATGAGAGGAAACCTGATAAGGGAAAGTATTACATGGTTTTACCAAAAGCAGACATTAAACTTAACAGAGAAGGATATTAAAGATTAAGTTAAAGATTAACTCCACAAAAGATGCTCCTTAGAGTTTTGAGGATTTTATGCTGGTTTACTCCAACTTTGTTAATTTTCTGGTAAAGAAGGAGATTCAATAGCATTTCAGTGTAACCAGAGAGTCTGAAAAGGTGAACGTTATATACAAACAGAAGTTATTCTATCAGAAAGTGTGACTGATCTACTTGTAAAAAACTGCACTGATTTAGCTTTCTAGCAACAGTTCTGATCTCAGTGAGGGAGTTCTCTCCAAGCTAACAAATTGCCAATATCTAGATGCTTTTATTGACAAAAGTAAAAGGAAAAAAAAAAAGTCTTATCTAAATTTCTGAATAAATTTACTNAGAGTTTTGAGGATTTTATGCTGGTTTACTCCAACTTTGTTAATTTTCTGGTAAAGAAGGAGATTCAATAGCATTTCAGTGTAACCAGAGAGTCTGAAAAGGTGAACGTTATATACAAACAGAAGTTATTCTATCAGAAAGTGTGACTGATCTACTTGTAAAAAACTGCACTGATTTAGCTTTCTAGCAACAGTTCTGATCTCAGTGAGGGAGTTCTCTCCAAGCTAACAAATTGCCAATATCTAGATGCTTTTATTGACAAAAGTAAAAGGAAAAAAAAAAGTCTTATCTAAATTTCTGAATAAATTTACTCAGATTTAATATAGAGCTCATCTAAAAGCAATGAATGCAGAACTGAACTGTGGATGCCTGCTGTAACAGCATGAATTAAACTTACGAATCTCATTCTTCCTTTTCTCAAGCACTTCATTAGTCCTTTCAAAAGCCTACATTTTGTTTCCCTGAGACATGTAAATTGCTTTTCAGAAGCTATGTCTTTTCTACCAGTTTCCGCTTTTCCCCATTTCTCCTATTGCTGATGCTGGCTAAGAGAACAATCAAAGTTAGAGGAGATATAGATACTGTACACATTTGATGAGTTAGAAGTTGAGAACTGCCGTGATTCTTACCTGGTTTCTATGTTGTGCTTTGCGAAGACTACTTTTCAAATGAGTCTTGAAATGATTATGCTTAATTCAGGCACATGTCCTTTTAACAGTTCTCTGCTATTAGGTTAATTATAAGATAACATTGGTATGTTGAAAATAATTAAAAATAAAATGAAATCCAAATCCATACCTCCTTGCAAAGGTAAATTTCAGTGGCCTATGTTGTTCAATGGTTTCATCAGTAATCTGCTGGTTGCCAAAGGGGTCCCATTGGCAAATAAGGAACTGACAGTAAATTAGGGGGCGTGCTGACACGGCTGATGGCAGAGCCTCCATCCAGAAAGACCTTTACACTCTCAAGGTTTGGGCCAACAGAAACTTCATGACATTCACCAGGTGCCAGGGTGGGTTTGTGGCACAGAATAACCCCCGGTGTGAGTAGGGACCAGGAGTGGAGGGGATGGGCAGCCAGCCCCGGCAAGGGCACAGCCACAGCTGACCTCATCTGGGTAGGTGATGATCCCACCTGGAGTGGGAGGAGACCTCCCAAGGGCCTTACAGTCAACATGTCCCTGGGTTTTATAAATACTCATGAGTATTCTAATTATTTAGATGATTTGGGGGGGGGGGGGAAATG
>VYZW01061047.1:23521-35929 GCA_013401315.1 Balaeniceps rex
GTGGGGGGGGGGGGGGTGTTAGGCTGTTTTTTGGTTTTGGTTTTTTTTAGTCTCAGTGGAGTTGACTGATTTCCAGCTACAAAAAACTAACTAAGTTGATATCAGCTGGTCCAATGCAGAATGAAGATACAGAAGACACTGAATAACTACAGGCTGATATACAATTTTGCAATTCCAGTACTCCTTCCTTGTAAGAGATTCCATTTCCCTTTCACGTAAGTTCTCCTCATATCCCACCATCTCCTCTAAAAGCCTGACTTCATCACCGTAATGTATCTTTCTGCAGCAGGTTTCCCTGGTCTAGCTAATGGAGGATAGGATTTGGGAACAAATGGGAACCATTATTATCATCATTATTATTTTACAGATTCTAAAAAATGTATATTACTGTTTTGAATACTGTTTCTTCTCTTGTAGGGTTTGAATTTGACAAGTAAGGCTTATTTAGCCTCCAAATACCATTCCACAAGCTACTGTAGTAAGGATAGAAAATCCTCTAGGTTTCACATCATGTGTGGTGACATTCAGTTTGCTTCCTGATGTCCACCTTAGCTTTAATTTGGTTAGAAAGCAGCAGTGGGGTAACTCGCCAGGCTTTTGAGAGCCTACGTGAGTCTTGAGTGGATACAATAGTGAGGGGGGGATGAAGATGCCCTTTTACACACGTCCTCTTTGCTTGAAGAGTTTTGACAGCAAAGAGGAACAATTCTGACAAATAAGACTGCCAAAGCAAGCAGTGTTTTTTTTAAATTGTCAGGGCAATGTAAACTGGCATTTCTTAATTTAAGATGTCATCACACTATGGTTTTTTTTTTTTAGTTTGGCCACAATGGAAAAACTGTGGACTCGATTCTCATGCTGGTGGACACAGGGAATAATTGCAGTAAAATGTGGTGTAGCAGACCCCTGGAAAAGGAGACAAAATCCTGCAGTGTTTACACATATGGGATAGACATCCTTTTCTCTGTTTAAAGAAGTTAGTTCTTCCACCAGACCTGTCACAAAGCCCTTATTTCATCATGAATCAGTGCACATTCAGGATGCAAAAATAGGCTCAGAAATGTATGGCACATTGCTGATAAGGAAGAGGAGAAAAGAAAAGGTCAAGTCTTTGAAGCAAATCGGCTAATTAGGCAAATAAAAAGCCTGGTTAGGGAACAATGCAGAACTCAATGAATACCCGGGGAACTGCCTCACAGAATCAACAGGTGCTAGACAACCCATCAAACAATCTCTTTTTTTTTTTTTTTTCCCCTCAATAATTTGCCAGTGGAAACAAGCAAGGTGATGTTTTCTTTGCTATTTACCTGTCTCCCTGGTTTCAGATTGTATGGTTAGTACCTGGGAGACATATCATTTGAAATGCAAAGCCAGGTGAAATTGGTAACAGAGGGGCAAGCAGAAGAAGCCCTCCAAAGGATGAAAAAGATGTGCTAACTGTCTGTCCATTTCACTGTGTAAAGATTTGCTTCCACCAAAAATAGTAGTAACTGGTGTTGCTGGTGAATATCTCTATCCATTTATATGGGATATTTAAACACATCTTTCCATTATGAAGTGCAAACACACCTCTGCAAACTGTATTGCCTCTGTCTTAGCTCATTACAGTACTTAAGCATATCATAAGAATGGCTTTGACTAATGCCATTAATTTGCCTCTTCTATTCTCAGTGCTTGCATCTCTCTGCTTTTCTCACTACTTCTGCATACCTCTAAGGACTCTGAAATCTGGAACAGGAACAGAAAAGGGAAGATGTCTTTCATGCTGGCATGTCAAATCTTTTCTAACTTGAACCTAGACACAGGCTTAAGGTAACAAACATTTACAGACAGATTTTAACAACGGCTAAGCAACTATTCCAGAAAATTCAATACCATTCACAAATAAACTTTGGCATAAGAGCCATGTCAAAACCCTTAAAAAGGAGAAGAGCAAGACAGTGGGGATTTTAACCTCAAATGCTTAACCTGATATTTGGACAGGAGACTGAGCTGCTATTTCTGGTGTGTTAAAGAGCAGTCAGTGGAACATTTTGATATCCAAATTTGGTTTGTCAATGCGTTTAGCCAAACGAACAACTAGTGCTTTGGATCTCATTATTGCATGTCTGGACACTGTAAATCAGAAGTGATAGTTCAGTTATACTATGAGGAGCCTTGCTTTTAATATTATTGTTTATATAATACTTAACATTGCTCATGGATACTATAATCAGTTTAACTGTAGGCACAAAACATAGAAGCAGTGCAAAAATAAAACTGAAAACTTCTTTCTAAATATTTTCTCCAACTTATTTTTTCCCCTGTGATTTCAATTATACTTGTAACATAGTTACAGTTATTTTGTTCTTAAATATGTTGTGGTATGTGTCATACCAAAAAGAACATTTGTCTGGAATCTAATTTGAACTAAGACATTCTACATGGGGGTGAAGATGCTTTCAAGCTGAAGGGAAAGATAACATTTCAAGCTGTGTATCAGGATCTTTGCACAGCTCTAAAATAATGTAAAAGAGAGAAAAAAATTTGTACAGCTATTTTTTGAAGTGAAGTTTTTAAAACGTCCTCAAACAGCTTAAGTAAAAGAACTGGGTTTTATGTATTCAGTAAATTAACAACTCTAGGCTAGTCCATATGAAAACAACGGGAATGACATTCAATGTGGGTCACTGCAAACTTTTAGTTCCTTCTCTGAAGTCAAGTATTTAATAGGTATGTACAGGAACAAAACTTACCATGGACAAGGAAGAGGAGAAGTATATATCATGTTTCAGATGGCTGTAAATCATCCAACTGGTAGCCCATTATACCACACGCTGATGAAAGATTTTGCCTTAACCATCAAGATCTTAAAAAACAAAACAAAACAAAAAAAACCACACACAAGATAATCAGACATGGAAATAGTGAAAACAGAATGTTCCTTATTTAAAATACAATTTCATTGCTCTTTAAAGCATACTTTTAAAAAGACAGTTAGAAAAGAGCCTGTTGCACACCATCGCCATCCAGCTAGAGCTTCTCTTACAACCACAGCAAAGTATTTTGCTCAGATACTTCATTTGCAGTTTTTTTGGCTTTCAGCTGACTTTTCAGGATTCAGATCTTTTACTCATTGTTGTTTAATGATGATAGTGTTATGCATCAGCATTTTACTCAAAACATCATTTTCAAGCGTTATTTTATTTTCCTTTTTGTTTCTTTTATGCGGGACTTCACAGTGCACTTTCCACCAAAGCATAAAATCCGCACACCAAAATTAACTACAAAGGTTCATGACAGGGAAGAGCACCGCATGTGAGCGGGCAGCCTGGCTGGGCCTGCAGCCTGGCACACACATTGGCAGGCGGCTGACAACGCCAACACCTCTAACGCAAGGTACGGTGCTTAACTTGGGTTAGGAGCGCACACAGAACAAGGAACACCCATCATCCCACCAACAGCAACGTATTCCTATTAATTCCTTGTTTCTATTTCACTAAGCATGAAAGGCAGAGTGATACAAAGCTCATTTGAGGATCTGATCTCAAAGTTGCACTTTTAAACGCAGATGATGGGCAGAAAGGCAAGAGGTGAGTGCCAGGCCAAGTGGCTGTATAGCACTGAGGTAAAAGCCGATGGAGTTTCACTGAATAACACATAATGTCTGCAATTTTCAGCAATCTTGTTTTCTCCCAATAAATCCTTAGTAGAGCTTCTTGAAAAAATTTTTTTACAGAACCATTCTTTCATGGTTCCTCCAAATTCCCAGAAAATGCAGCCACTTAAACTGAAACACTAGCTCAAACTGAAAATTTGACAAATTTGAGTTTGTTTTGGTTTTTTTGTTTTGGTTTCTTTTTTTCCCCTCAAAGCAAAAAGGGATGGGAGAGTTCTATGACTCCTGAAGCATTCCATTTCAATAGTTTTAGATTTAAATATTTCCTCTCTAAAGAGGCTTTTTATTTCAGTCATATTAAATGTCAAATCTTAGGTTAAAAGAAAGTCAAGACTAAAGCGAAAGTGTGATCCCAGCACAGTGGTTCCACTCTCATGGAACATTTTGGAAGTGCGGGGTCCAAAACATGCTTTTCGTAAGATACAGAATAAGATTTCAAAGATCTCTCTCAAGTGGGGTTTTACATTTTCCATAGAACCGCACAGATCTTAAAAGCTAGGGAATTGATTTGCTTTTCACCTTTAATGAGAAAAGCTTAAGTAAAATGAATACAATTTTCTGACCATTTTCCACACATTATTTTTGTCTGCATCAATCGCACTTTTCTTTTGCCCCCTTCTGCTGAAATTCTACATCTAAAATCTGTTAATAGCTTAAGGGCAGCTACCCAACCCTTCCAAACATTTAACCTTTCTGGTCTGCCTTTCTTCTCTAAAAACCCATTAGAAATGCTGAATTACAGACTCAGCCAAGTGATACGTCAATTTATGAAAATTGGATGGGTAGAAAATGTCATCACACAAATTTATTATAAGCAACTCTTATCCAGATTTATTTTGCAAGGCAAATAAATTCTTAATTGTCCTAAACATGAGAATATTTTATCATGGTAGAGACCTGCATAAAAGTCAAAACAAATATGCTTAGGAAAAGGCATTCTACTCGCATACAATAGTTTTTGATGTGCGTGTTCTTCTAAATACTTTCCCGTACTCATTTTGTTATGCTCTTTCACAGGACAAAATTACCTATTTTCGAGTATAGTCAGGCTTCGTTCAGACAATCAGCAACTTTAAGCAGATCCTACACCAGGCTACTTATTGCTGCTACTTCTCGCGTCCCCGCTGTCTTTTCAGCACAAGGGAACAGGAGTGGGGAATTGGTCGAACTCAAAAATAACTTGTCAAAAACTTTTTTTTTTTTTTTTTAAAGGCAGGTCTGTTTTCCCCACTCAGTTCACCAGTTGGCTACAAAACTCACAATGCTGGCATAAAGGATGAGGTAGTGCAGGGGTAGGCACAGAGAGGAGAAGACAAACTGCTTAACCTGCCACTGCTACTACTGAAATGCACAAACTGCACCCTTGTTTTGAGAAATATTTTATCAGTGAAGACAGTATTTATATGAATACATTAGTATTTTAACCCAGTATTGCAAGTTCACAGCTTTGCTGTGTCAATGTATTATGCAGTACAAACTTCTAAAATCTAAGACTTTCTAAAGACCAAATTAAATTCAAATAAAATGTGAAAAATGTGGAACAATTGATATGGTTATTTGGGGTCTTTTACAGGATATTCTCTTTTTTTTTTTCCCCTCAAAGTCTGCAAGAACCAATATCTTTATGATAAGCTCTTCCCGTAACTTATTTAGATAAAGCGATCTGTTTGTCATTTTATTCAAATGACTGTCTTTTCATCATTTCCAGCTCTGAACTTATGAAGGGGGATCAGCCTGGCCCTGCCAAGACAGTGAGGTGGGTAATCAGATAATTAGTTTTTCCCCTACATTGTTCCTTGAACAGGTTTAGACTTCATTGAATGACTTCCTTCCAGGTGACTAAAGGACCAAAAAAAAAAAAAAAAAAAACAACACACCCCAAAAAACACCCCCACCCAAACAACAACAACAAAATAATAGAAAAAAAAACCTGCAAGGTTTTCAGGTTTTTTTATGTTTAAGAAAACTATGAGGAGACAATCTTCCACTTTCCTAGTTCTTTCCTTTAAAAGATATAAAATTAATGTGAGAACTCCAAGAGTCTCTTTTATATCAGCACATGCTCCCCTTTCCACTAAAGCAGTATCTTCCCCCAAATTTTCACAAACTTCGCATATTCTTTGCCATGTGAGAAGCCGTAGAATGTAGAAAGCCATCAATGAACAGGACTAATTACACTGTCATAACTTGAGGTAAACTTGCATTTAAAGTAAATGCGCGCTATTTTATGTCAATGGACTAGTTACATACACATGATCAATCACTGTGTCTCAAATGCAAGAGAATTGACTAACTGCTGTGAAGTGCAAAGTTACTAAAACATTTTAACAGAAGCCCCTGACCATCGTTCAGTCATATGACTGAGGGCTTCGTCTCACAGGACTGGATTCCCAAGCTGCTCTTAAGGATACTTTACTGACCAACTTAAAAAACTGTAAATGGTGTTTACACATTCTGCTGACTGCCTTAATCCTTCAAGAAGACATCTGCAGAGCCAAACCAATACAAGTTTTGGCCTTCCTGTGGTATTTTGACTGCCCATAAAATTAAAAGCCATAAAAAGACTTCAATGTTTTCAAATACTTTAAGAATATGAAAGAAAAATAAACCTTGCAAGGATTAACATCATTATATTTTTTTGAGTACACACAAAACCAAATAAGGTAGTATTAACAATACAGAGACTTTTTAAGGAAGCTACTAAATATTACAAAATATTACTAAAAGTTACAAAACACCTGAAATGCAAACAACTAAAAATCTGCTCATTGTAGCCAGGGTCTTGATCTGTTCCCAGCACTTAAGTAGCACAGGTGGACAGTAAGAATTTATTTGCGACTTCACTGCTGGACACAAAACATCTGGTTGAAATTACAGTCACACCCACAACTACATGAAAACCAGCGGTCCCTGTGCATCAGCATTATATAGGGACCACACGTCCCTGCAGCCAGCCCCCACAAGGTCAGCAGTGCCCCAGCACAGGTACAGGGACTGGCACCAGTAACCACCTCCAGCACCTCCAGAACCTCCGAGAGTAGAGGTTCTTAAGGTTAGTAGAATACAAAAAGGCTCAGACAGTCTCTGAGGTTGAAGTAAAAATTTTATCCTGGATTCACTTCTCAGAAAAGTGGAGACAGTTTTAGACTGCATGTATGTCTCACTGCCATCTCCACAAAAGCCTTTCTAAAAAAAGGGCAATTTCGTGAGTGTCCTATGCAGCTATCCAGATGGAATGTGAATTCGCAATTGATTTAATTAATTAGAAAAGTTGCTTTGAAGGAAGTGAACATTATTGACAGAAGTAGTTTGCAAGCATTGCTCTATATAGAAATCTAAGCTGTCATTTCAATAAAGGCAAAGGTTTTTTCCTGACAAGCAACCTGCACTGAAAACTAATTAGAAACCACAGGTATTCTGTGTATTTCACAACCAGGGAAAGGCTAATCTCGAATAGCTAACTGCAAATGGCTCAGCTTGTACAGATAAAATCCATGAGTCACACCCCCATTACGGTCAGGTTATACAAGCCTGTCCCAGTGCTTCTCACCTTTAAGGGCAGAGAGGCATGAGGTCATTCATGCAGTGACTGCCTCTGCTACTCTGCATGCATCCCTCTGAGCCAAAATACATATTTAGTATTGGATACATACTTAGTTGTTGGATACATTAATTTTCACTCATCAAAGCACATCACAGAGGAGAACATTTTGGGTACCTGTACCTCTAATTCTAAGCGTAATTCTTGACCTTCGTTCTTTCTTTTTTTTAAATTAGTCAAAACCCATGGTTACTACCTGGTATAACATAACAAAAAGAAAACACAAAAACCCAACAATGCCACCAGCTACACACTGTGCAAACCAGGATGGACACATTCTGCAAATGCATACAAATGCTAAAGAGCTTTCATGATAAAACACTCAGTGTACAGCTTGTTTTAAACCATTGACTCCATTCAAACTGATTGCTATTTATACAGTTTTCTTTATTTAAATGAAAACCTCTCGTTAGGTTTGGTTATGCTAAGACTTGTATCAACGACATGCTAAATGCCAATTGGTTATTATAACACACTGAAGAATAACAATATATTAATTATTTACAGCAGGAAGAGAAACTGGATGCATTTGTCCCCTTATAATGAACAAAACTGGACAATATCCAAATGACCAATCATTTTGGCCCCTGGCAACTGTTGTAACTGTTGTTTTAATCAAACTTTGTTTAGTGTTATGAATATGCAATATTTAAAAACTGTGGAGTAGCATATTATTGCTTGAAACTCTCGTTTGTTTTAACAGTGAGACCTTATAACCACAATGTCTAATGAGCACTGATAAAGTGCTTTTTAGTCCTTATACAAACTCTACCAGCCACTGACCTATTTTCAAAGTGTAACCAATTCAGCTTACACTTACAACAAAAAATCTACTACTTGGATGCCAAAGAATATGATTTTTCCATTAATAAGTTATTTTCGAAAAAGAAAAAAAAGTCCCAAAAAAATGTAATGAAGCTGCATTCGGATCACAGTTAATTAAGAGTGCATCTGACAGCATGCATTGTTCAAAAAAAATCTGAATTCTCCCAAAGAATTGGCTGATACTAACTTTTCAAACAATAGATTTTCAGTCTCAGGAAGGAAGGAAGGACTATTTACCTGTGATCTCTGAACAGTCAATACTGCTTGTAGTAGAGCAAGTGAAACTGTGAAACATAATTTACACTTCTCTTGCGTCTTTCTTTGCTTTTTTCTCCATAACGATCCCCCACCTTACTACATCCTCATTCAGTGTTTGCAATGAATTCAAGGTTATTTGCCTCAACACTTCAACACTGTGATGTATATAAAATTATTTATGATTTTATTATAATTTATTTTAAAATAAAAATTCTAGTAACTAATTACTAATGAACAGTGTCAATTTGGTTTGAAATTTAGATAGGACTCTGCATAGTCATTAGTGGTATCTATTATTTCTGTTGAGTATTTTTTTAGCAGTATTTGGATGAACATTTTGCTCCTAATTTCCCACTCAAAGCATGGTCTTCATTTAGGCTATTTACTTCAGATCTGCATGAAGCCTCGCAATGCCATGTTGATATTTGTCTGCATGTGTTTTAAGCTCTTTGTGGGAAAAATACCCATTTTGCTGCTGTAAGGGAACAGAAGAGGAATCGACATGTCAGTTTATATCAACAGGTTCTGAACATCACTTATTATATGCATGGTAATAAACTGTGCATTTAATATCATCTGAGTATAATTTTAAAAGCCGTGTAATTTTAAAAAGACTTTCCTCCTAAATCAGTCCATGAACTTCCCTTTTCACTCACTGTCTTCCATTAGCAGGACATCAGGTGAAGAAAAAGGGCTAATGTATTTCCTGTGAGAGCGCTCCATTCTGAGCAAATATATAATGAAAATGTGACATTCGTTCTCCAGCGCTGTGGTGCACATCCTTTCTATGATGCAAGATTAACTTTCATGGCAGTATACAGATTCTTGACCAATGGACATCAGGAACAACTGTGCTCTATCCCTATCAACTACCTATTTCTTCTTTTTATGCTAGAGGAATAGCTTTATATTTATTTTCCACCTTGCAGAAAACAGCTGACCCACCAGAATATTTTTACCATATCAGCAACAGAAAGGAGATGTCACATGCAAAAATACTGCTTCTCAACACATCTAAATTCTGTGAACAGCCATTGATATTGCTTGGCAAAGCAGTATTTGTATCTTCATATTCTATGAACCAAATAATATTTTTGGTAACTACAGAAGTTCCTGTGCAGTCTGTTGTGCTACACAACAGTTAAAACCAAACCCAGCTTTTTCTGTACTGTTATTTCATCACCTTTTGCCTGTGTGAGGTATGAATAAAGTAGGAGGGCAATGAATAAATTCAGAATTGATGGTTTGAGCAGATGTTCTACCATATAACAAGGAGTTCATTAAAAAAAAAAAAGATAAAAAGAAAATTACCTCTTTACCCAGGAAAGAATCCTTATCCAGGATTGACTGTGGATGGAGCCTGAGAGCAGAACATGGTTCCCTTGGTCAACTTACCCTCACACAGCAGCAACGCAATTGCGCTTAGCATGTGTCCACAGAACTAATCCTTTAATGAACTGGTGTTAATTAACAATAAACCTCTAAATATGCCAGCCATATCATCACTTGTGGAAAAAATAAATAAAGCCTGAAATACCACCTATATTATATTGTAATAAAACCTGCCTAGGAGAAATGAGCTTGGAACAGCTTCATGGCACCTCCTCCTTAATGCATGTCAACACCAGCACTGTGGACTTGGACTCAGAAGTGAGGGGGTGACAGACTGCTTTTAACCTCCTTAGAAGGGTCAGTCATCCTCCTCTTCACTGTTGTGTAGGACACCCGGTTTGGTGCAGCAAATACCCACTATACACAGTAATTGGGATTACAAAATGTGAAAACAATCCTGGTTTCTTGGGAGCAAAGATAAAGTTTAAGATGTGAGGGAAAGAAAGCAGCCATTTCAGAACCCGTGGGTTACAGGATGAAGTCTCACTATACAAGGTAATTTAAGCAGTCAGTAATTGACCATTATGCAGCGCACAGGTTGATATTAATCATGACCTTATAAATAAAACTGTTCAACTGCCTTTCCATTCATGGCCTTTGTATTAGTTGCATTAATTGTCTTCACCTGGCAACTTTTGATGTTACATGTTTGTCTAGTGTTCATTAGTTGTGATTCCCTTATAGTCATATACTTGGTTTCTCTGAAGACTTCCTCTGGGGCCCCAGATCTGGCTCAGTGTTTTCTTCTACAGAAGCAGGTACGAAATGCTGATTCCTCCCCCCACCTCCTGCCCCCAATCCCCCCAAAAATACAATGAGAAGGAAAAAAAAAGTCACACTTCAGAATGGAAAATAATTTACCTGTGTCATCTAAACTGAAGAAAAACCATTAGGGGCAGTGCGAGAAAGTGGGTTATTGCAAAATTGAAAGATTTGAGGATTACTGGCAAGACAAACTTCCCTGGTACTTTTTCTTTCAGAAACACACAGGATAGTCAAATATGCTCCCAAAACTTCACATCCTGCTCTGCTGACTAGCAATAAAACAGGTACTGAGCTCTCAACTCCTCCGTGCATTGGTGCTGCTTTTTGCTAAACCATACTTACTACCAGCTAAAGTATGGCCAGCATTTATGCACTTACAATGGTCCAGTCAAGCATCAGTCAAAAACCTGCAGGGATCCTACAGTTAGAGGTTTAAGCTAGAAACATACAGCACTTCTCAAAGGATGCACTGGAGGAAAAAAAAAAATTTAAAAAACGGTTGGGAAGAAGTTGAAAGTGTCAATACTGTACCTCACCTACCTTGTACATGGATGAGTTACTGAACATTTGAAGTGTTGCTTTACCCTGAAGCTTGCTAGTGATGCTCTAATCAATCCACAGGCTGCCTGTTTAGAGCGGCGGGTTTGGGGAGAGGGAAGGAAGAAACCTCAAATCAGGGAATATAGGAACCAGGAAAGTTACTCTCTGTCTCTTGGAGAAGGGAGCCAGCTGGTCCATTTGCCAGAGCTTTTTCCTCTGAGAAAAAAAATGGAGATACCAGAGGCATAGTCAGCAAATTTTCTTCTCATTGCTAGAAGAATTGTATTGGAAGTAGCATCCTGAAAGTAAGAGGAAAATCACAAGAGATGGGAAAAAAGTAGAATTAGAAAGTTTCATTACATTTATCTTTCTGCTAAAATACCATATAGCAAAATCACTAAAGAACAAGTAATTTTGCTATAATGAATAAGATGTACAAAGTTCAAAAGGCTTTGAGGTAACAGAGAATATCCATTAGTTCACAATATATGCAGCTCTTTAAATGGCCAAGCAAATTAGTTCAGCAGATGTCTTCTGTTATTAAGGCGTAAGTACATATTGTACAAATCCCAGGTAGTCAAGTTATATTACTGATTTTTATATGGGTGATAAAACCCAATGTTTAAAAAACTATTTTTATTACTTTTTTAGCATAATTCTTATTGTAATTTAACCCCAGGCAACAAAAAAAGAGAAAAAAAAAATTAGCAACCTTTTCCCTCAAAATTAACACTGCTTCCCTGACCAAGTTGTTGTTAGCCAAATCTGAATATTCCTCTTCTACATTACTCTTGCTCTGTGCTATTATAGTGTCTAGGAAGGTCCTTTTTTGGAGAAATAAGAAGAGACAGGCAGTATTTTTTCTACTAATAAGATATAAACAAATAAGATAAAGAATTCTGGTACTACAAGGATGTACTGTACTTTGCTATGTGGTAGCTTTATTAGTAATAATTATGAGAACAAGTTACACACAAAAATCATTAAAGAGAGATTAAAGGCTTATGCTAAACGTAGAAAAGCTATGACCTAGGCTTNCTTGTGCTTAAGAGACAACAATATTTGGACCATGAAAATAAAACAACTCTTCAATCCCTTTAACTGTATTATAACTTTGCTAATTCAACCAATTGGTCTATAGGTTTCTATACCAATGGACTTTTTCTGCTTTCAAAGACCCAGAAAGAATGTTTTAATCATTGAAAATTTGTACTTTGAGGATACTCCAGAATATCCATCCCAAATGCTGACTTTATTTCCTTGCCTGGTAACCAGGCTTGAAGAGTTCAGCACATGGCCCACATGCTCAGAAACATCCCTGTGAGCACAGCAGCAAAGCCTTGCTCCTTCTGCTATGGACAGGCCAACA